>APFE030903019.1:356773-422561 GCA_000404065.3 Pinus taeda | reverse complement strand
TACATTATTATTGTTATGTCGGCTCTAATTATGTTATGAGCCCTTAGACTCCTATATATAGAAAGGAGGTCTTTTCATTTGTATCATCGAAGAATTGTTCATTTATGTAATGTAAAGGAGGTTGCCCCCTCGAAGAGGCTGAATTCTAAGGCGTTGATCTATCTTTTCTATCTTTTCTTGAGCTGGTTTCATAACAGAGTGTGTTATATCACTCTTACTGATTTGAAATCAGTTGCAAGTAAAGAGAGTGTCTCATACCACTCTTACTGACCCGAAGTTGGTTCCAAAAGAGAGTGTGTTATATCACTCTTACTGATTCGAAATCAGTTCCAAATAAAGAGAATGTCTCATACCACTCTTACTGACCCGAAGTTAGTTCCAATTGATCCCAGATCAATATCATCCTAGCATAGGGAATATGGTAGTAACACGATGCGTCCATCGGTACTACTATGGTCCCTATCCTCATTTCCCTACTCATTGGCTAGATGAGAGGTACTTCCCATGAGTCTCAGACTGCATGGGTAGGATGTCTCAGCAAGAGAAGGATGAACCACTCATCCTGCCTACATGTCGCCATGGGGTATCCCAGGGGAAGGCTGAACCACTCACCCTATGATTGTGTCTCAACAGGAGAAAGATGAACCACTCATCCTGCCTACATAGCACACCATTAAGAGAAGGCTGAATCACTCACCCTATGGTTGCTCATTGCTCCAAGAAGTACCCCCAAGCTCCCCAAAGCTCCCAAAGCTCAATTTCCATATCATACAAGACCTTTAGGAGAGAGTTTCTCCACGACTCCTAGTCGTTCTCGGAAAGTCAAGAATTTGACCTTTCCCAGGGGCTTCATCTGAATAACGACGACCTGCACATCAATCCTGGAGCTTTCTTGCTCCTCGTTGTACCATATCCCAAATAAAGTGGTACCTGATGTCAATATACTTGGAGCGATCATAGAACACGAGATTCCTCAACAATCGAATCCCCCTTTGATTGTCATAGAAGATCACGATGGTATCCAACAAGTGTCCAAACAACTCATAGAAGAGTTTCCACAACCAGACAACTTCATAGGAGGCCATACTCACAGCTATGTATATGGCCTCAGCGGTGCTCAAAGCAACCGACTTCTGCCTCCTGCTCATCCAGGATATTGAAGCAAAATCCAAAGAGAACCAACACCCATGAGTGCTCTTGCAATCCTCCACACTGCCTGCCCAGACAACATCAGAATAATCATGCAGCTTCATATTTCTGGCAGTGTATCTCAATTCATGAGAGATTGTGCCTTGAAGATATCTCAAATGATTATGGGCACCAATCTAGTGAGGCTCAACCATATATGAGCTCAACATGCTAACTGCAAAACATATATCTAGATGGGAGTTAACCAAGAACATCAATGCTACTATGAGTTGACGAAACTTAGAGGCATTTCCAAATCAGGTCTGGCATCACTACCGCATAACTTCTTAAAGTTAGGCTCCATTGAGGTAGTCACGTGCTTGCAGTTCACCATTCCAAATCCGAAATCCAATTCCCTCTTACTTTTGCAGGGTCTGTACCTGTCAGAAAGAGGTCGTCCTCATAAGGTACCAGAATGAGAGGTCTATCATCCACAACCTTAAGGCAAAGGTTTGGATCGGCTTCACTCCTAGTGAATCTCAGCTTCATTAGATAGCTTGTTAATCCACTCATACCAAGCTCGGGTTGCTTGCTTCAAACTATAGAGAGATTTCTTCAACCTGCATTCATGAGATTCCCGATCATGAATCTCAAACCCCTCGGGTTGTTCCACATCTGTGGTCTTGCCATTACATGAGGGGAATGGTCCCCTTGTAAATTTTCCTTTGGTACATCTCGGACATGTAGCTTCATGCTCTTCTTTGAATTCAGGCATCCCTGTCACCATTTGACTTACATCGGGTAGGGCCTTACAATGAAGATGGACAGACCTCTGGTGCCATAGAAGAGATGTGACACATGACATGGTCCCCATTGGACTTCCTACAACTTGATACAAATTGCCAACCTTGAACCCAAGAGTAAAAGCATCTTTAAAATTCCTTTTTTCAAAAACGTACCTTTCCATCGATGAATGCCACCTTGAAACCTTTGACTTCCATTATTGAAATGGACACCAGGTTCTTCTTGAGATCAGGTACATAAAGAACTTCTCGTAAACGAATTAGAGAGAGCTTCCTTGCATTTGATGAAGTGCCTTGAAGCACTATTATCAATAAGCTAGATTCCCAAAGAGTCTGGTGGAGAGGGCCGACATAAGATAATACTCCTATTTCAAACAACATTTGATTCTTTATACCCGGAGTTCCTTGCTTTCTTGAAGAGTCGACCATTTTCATGATGCCCTGCATTCCTTTTTCCTTTGCTATTTTACCTGTCATTCCTTCGATCATTGAAGATGCCCCTGGAATGATTGTGATCATCATCATGTGATGTGTCCCTTCTATTTTGGACACTCCCTCGCATAATGGCCAAACTTATTGTAAGCAAGGCATCTGCCTTTCCTTCCACCCTTAGATTCGAACTTTCCATTGAAGTGACCTTTAGGTAGGCCACCAGACGCTTCCGCTACGCCACTCTGATAATCTTCTTCGCTTCGACTTCACCCTTGGTGAATTTGAAGTGGGACGAGGAACCTATTGAGCCTTTTGTCATTTCCAACTGTCTTCGGTGATTGCTCTTTCACTCTTGCTTGGGCTTTGTCTTCACCTCAACTCTGATACCATGTTAAATTTACATATGTTCTATGCTTAGAGCAATTTACTTCAATTTTTCCATTTAGCTCAATAACAATTTTAGATTAGCAATCACATCAGCATGATAGTAAAGTGCAGATAGAACATAAACATAAACATCAGAAAACAAGCCAAGACAAGAGGACACAAGATGTGGCGCCAACCAGGGACAAACCCCAATGTGGGGAAACCCTTGATGAATTCTTCTTATATTCTTCGATAGTTCAACAGAGAGAGATAGCACAAATACATTTGAAGTCAACACTTTGACTTGGCAAGATAAGAGATCAGACATCAGAGATCTTCTTGATGAAGATGACACATGAGGTTGTAGATCTGATGACAAGGACTAAAGATCTGAACTCAGGTGAAGGCATATTTCTTCAACTGATTCTTCAAGGTGATTCCATCACCATGCTGCATCCATCATCATGCTGCATCCAACCATGCGCACCTTGCTGGTTGAATCAACCTCAACGCAGTCCTTCTAATATCCTTATGTTGCTTGCTATGGCATGCGGCCTAGCTCAGCAAAACTGAGCCTGAATAATGCCCAAAGTATTGTCTCCTAACAGTCTCGAAATCTACCCAGATTTGACTTGCAATTGTTCTCCATTAACAATGGCTTTGCCTTCCACAAGACCATCCTTCACTTGTCATCACCAGTTATGGCACCATGGTAAGTTGCAGTCTGTACCAGCCCTCAAGCATGCACCCAAACAAGCTACTAATACTGCGGCTAGGTCCTTCTTCTTTGTTGCTGTTCTATGTAGGAGTATAGGGCTAACACTAGCCCCTATACTCACCCAACAACCCACAGATTAGGGCTCTGACTCCTTGTGCAATCTGCTGTCCCAAATAGCCTTGATAGAACTTGCTGTCACCTAAATCAACATATATCCTTCATGCTGTAATACAAGGTTCAGCCTTCTGATGAGGGCCTCACAAACTGCGGTTAGGAGAGCTGTGTATAAGGGCCTTTTGTGACAGCAATAAGGAGCCTGTGTATGTATCTTCATGACAGCAGATTAGGGCACAGAGGGACTGCGTATAAGGGCATCTTTAAATAACATATAAGGGTAGTTGATTAGGCCTCTAGTAAGGCCCGCGTTTAGGGCATAATGGCACTTCTAAGACAGAGGTGCCTTCTCCTTTAGGACAACGTTTAGGTCATCATTAGGGCTTCCTGAAACAATGATCTTGGACAGTGTTAAAGCCTCTCCTTCCTGTGTTATAGAAGCCTCTTTTAGGACAGCGCAAGAGCTTCTCTTTACTGTGACAAGACTCCTCCATGACTGCGGCTAGGGCTTGCTTCATTGACTGCGTTTTAGACTTCTCTTTGACAGCATCTAGGGCTTCCATTGACAACTATAGAAACCCTCTCCTTGCTGCTAGAAGAGCCGCCTCTTGACTGCATATAACCTTGTGCAGAGCCTTCTCCTTTTGATTGCGTCTAGGGCTAGGGCATCTCCTCTAGGGAAACTCCCTTAGTCTCCTTTCCTTCTGCGTCCAGGGCTTCTCCTTCTTGATCTCTTTAGCTACCAAAACCGAAAACAAGTGGAGAGAGATCTTAAGAGAAGTGTGTGTCTAAATGACTTGAAGACCTCTTCTATATATAATAAAACGTTGAGGATATGTGGGGGTAATATGGTCGCTGGCCAACCTTGACGAATTGTCACATAACACAAATAAATTCATAGCTGCATGAATACATGTCGGAATCGGATGATCTTTAGATCAATCGTACACCTCTCGACGAGAGGAACCCAAGAAAAATACCAGCTGCCATAAATAAGATGATCCACATGGACTTTGGCCCTAGTTGTCAATTTTAACAGTTTAGCTCTATTCTTTGCATGGCTTACATTCCTTCCTTTCTACAAACCTTCCACGAGCTCTTTCAGCAATGAGATGATGATGATGGATTGTGGTTGATGGGAGTCTATTGTGGTAACAATCCTCTGTCATAATAACTTTCACCATAGCTTCTGTGGAATTATTGCAATGCATTATGTGCTAAGTCTAACAATTATGATCACAACCACTTCAAATGCGTTTCACAGACGAGATGGAGTACTGCCAAATACATTTCACATATGAGAAAAAAAATGCAAGTAATGAGTATATATTGCCTCTGAACTGTTATAAGTATGACTGACACTTATTTTTTGACTGCCATACGCTGCTGATACCACAAGTAACAACGAATCTTCTCTGCATCAGTGAATGGTTTGTAGTCTAAGTCACTTGCCACGTGGATTTGATGGATACAGGGATTCGAGTATTAGATACAGACACGTTGACCCCCCAGAACACGACACGTTCTGATATATATATATTAAAAATTAGATATTTCTTACACAAATTCTCATTCAAGATACAAATTCATTGATTTCAAACATAGATCTTCATCTAGATGTAAGTTTTACTGTTTACAAAGTAACATTATGCATAGTACATACCAATACAATTGTGACATAAATGATAAATCATAATACATATTCAATTCATCAATGATCCAATAGGAGAAAGACAAGATAGTAAGATAAAGACACTGACAACTGTAGTTTTCTCATTTAGTCATCATAATCAAAATGTGTTACATGGGTAGTGCAATGCTAATGGCAAATAGAAATATCAAATACAAAACAACTACAAGTACACAAGCCTCAAGGCAGTAGGAAGCTCATGGCTCATGAGCCATCAATCCTCATAGTCATTATCAAAATCAACATCACTGTCCTGATCATCATGGTCACCACTGCTCTCCTCTGCTGCATCCTCCTCCTTTATATCCAAAGTCATCTCTGCATCTGCTGGTGTGGAGGATGACCCCTCTACAGTATCACCATCATCAAATCTAATAGGCTATAGCATTGGATCATTGAGATCCAATTTGGCCAATGCCAACTCAACACTGTTGTCCAGACCCATATCATCAGGAAAGACATCCCACATCATTGTCTTTCCCTTCAACCACTAATCCTTCTGCCTGTAAATAAGACGAAAATTGGTGTGCACATACACCATTGTATCTGCCCTGAACTGCTGAAACCTGCTCTTCTTGACACTATACAAATTCCCATATGTGCTCCAATTCCTCTCGCAACAAGAGGATGAAGTCACCTGAGAGAGGAAGCTCATGGCTAACTATTATAGAGGGCTTGTTGCCCCATGATTTTCCCACCAAGAGTAGGGCTTCTTAGTCCCCCTGTCTCTAATTAGATCATATCCTGCAAATCGACCAGTGCCAGTGGAAAACTCTGCAAAGGCATCCTGCACCTCATTGTTAGTTTTTGGTAGCATTGGATGTGCCCTAGCCATGAAAATTGGTGGAGAGGCTAAGGCACATGAGTTCTAAAGAACCCAGAAACCGTTTGGTGAATTCCACCCGGATTGTATTTTATTAAAATAATTAATTTTTTAATGGGGTTCCTAAGTCTAAACTTAAGAAAATTAAAATATTAATGGGTATTAATCAAAATATGGGTGAGAATGATCTAGAAGGCGAATCAAGTCAAGTTTTAATCTTAGTCGTTGATTAAAGACTTAATCTCGGCCGTTGAAGTCTCAATGAGAAAAGTATAAACAGGAGGCTTGGGGTTCATTTAGAAACACACATGGGGAGAACAAATTGATCTGGAGTTCGATTTTTGGGGCTAGGAAGCTGAGAATTTGAATTTAGTGATCGGTTGCAGCAGAGGGGTAGGGATAGTTCGGGAGTACTGACAGAGAGGCAGAGAGAAGCTATTGGAGGCAGCGCAACAACTAAGAGGACTGATGCTGGGCCAATCTGGGTCCACGCAGCCCTAACGCAGAGCTAGAAGGGCCAACGCAGAAACTGAAGCTGCCCTCCACGCAGAAAGCCGGAACAACTGGGAAGGTTGGTGTAGTAGGCATAAGAGACAGCATAGTGCTGACGCAGAGCCTACGCAGGGCCAATGCAAAGGTAACCGGGGTTAGCCAGTTTTGTTGTTGGATCACCTGGAATCTGTCGGGTGAAGTGAGGTAAAACTCATTCAGATTTTCTGCCATTGTATTTTCTCTATCACTGGATTGCGGGGAGGGCATCCAACATTTGTACCCAAAATTACTGCTTAATAATAGAAAACCCTCAGAGCTGCTGCACCGGTTTCCCGCATTGGGTTTTTTCGGGGACTATTTTGTCCAAAAATAATTATGTCCTATGTATCTTGTTCTTTGCTTAGTTTTCTGTTTCATGTAATCAAATATTAAAGTAGTGTAGGCTGCAGAAGTAATTTGCTTCAGTGTTCAAAGAATAACTTGATGAATGTATATTAAAATCAAGTAGGTGAAGTAGATTTAGATTTGCTGTAGTAGGTGTTCCTTGAGGATTATGAATTTTCACATGGTATCAGAGCATTGATTTTGAAACAGGAAGAGCAGATCCAACGCTAAGCAGAGAGGCCAAAAGATGCATTTGGTAGCAACTCGAATCCCCTTGAAGGGATTGTGCAGTCCTTGCCGGGAAAAACAGAGATTTCGAGGAAATCTCTCTCTGAGAGAGTCGATAGAAAGGTTTTATTTCCAGTTCTTGAGCTTCTAGAGGCAGAGGGAGTGACACAGAGCCTCAACGTAGTGCTTGAAGGATGCAGTTTTTGCCGGGGCAGAAATTCATGGGAAAAGAGCAAAGACACATAGAAGAGGAATTTTCTCCTCAGAGGACATTTTGTTAAAATTGGCAACTAGGGCCAAACTCCATGTGGGTCATCTTATTAATGGCAACTGATATTTTTCTTGGATCCCTCTCATCGAGAGGTGTAGGATTGATCTAAAGATCATCCGATTCCTATAAGTATTCATGGAGATATGATTTTGTTTGTGTTATGGGACAATTCATCAAGGCCGGCCAGCAACTAATCTGTCCCCTCTTGTGCTCCACGTTTTACTATAAAAGGAGGAGGTCTACGTTTTACTATGTTTTTTGTGTCCTCTTGTCTTGGCTTGTCTTCTGCGATTTATGTTTATGTTCTATCTGCAGTTTATTCTAATGCTGATGTGATTGCTAATCTGGAAAGATATGTGAAAATTGAAATAAATTGCTCTAAGCATAGAACATACCTGAAATTAACATGGTATCAGAGCTAAGGTGAAGACAAAGCCCAAGCAAGAGTGAAAGAGCAATCACCGAAGACAGTTGGGAAAGAACAAAAGGATCTGTGGATTCCTCATCCCTCTTCAAATTCACCGAGGGTGAAGTCGAAGCAGAGAATATTATCAGAATGGTGCAGTTGAAGTTTCTGATGACCTACCTAAAGATCACTTCAATGGAAAGACCAGATCTAAGGGTGGAAGGAAAGGCCGATGCCTTGGTTGCAATAAGTTCAGCCATTATGCGAAGGAGTGTCTGAATGGCAGGGACACATCACTTGATGATGATAATATTCATTCCAAGGACATCTTCAATGATCAGAGGAATGACAGGTAATGCAGGTCATCAAGGTAACGGTCGACTTTTCAAAGAAAGCAAGGAACCCCAAGTATGAAGCATCAAATGTTGTTTCTGATAAGATAAAGAAGAGTTATCTTGTATTGGCTCTCTCCTTCAGATTCTTTGAGAATTTGGCTTATTGATTCTAGTGCTTCAAGGCAATTCATCGGATAAAAGGGTGCTCTCTCTAATTTGGTAGAGATGGAAACAATCATGGGATTATACTTGGAGTCGATACCATCTATCTCTGAAAGGGTGTAGGGATGTTACCCCTCAATAATGAGGGTAATTCGATTCATTTACAAAATCTCTTTTATGTACCTGATCGCAAGAAGAACCTGGCATCCATTTTGGCAATGAAAGTCAAAGGTTACAGGGTGGCATTCATCGATGGAAAGGTACGTGTTTGAAAATGGAATTTTCAAAGATGATTTTATTCTTGAGTTCAGGATTGGCAACTTGTATCAAGTTGCAAGAAGTCCATTGGGGACCATGTCAGTTGACACATCTCTTCTATAACACCGAAGGTCTATCTATGGGGCCCTACCCGATGTGAGTCAAATGGTGACAGGGATGCCTGAATTCAAAAGGAGCATGAAGGTACATGTCTGAGATGTACCGAAGGAAAATCTTACAAGGGGACCATTCCCCTCATATAGCAAGTCCACAAGTTTGGTACAACCCGAGGGGTTGGAGATTCATGGTCGGGAATCTCATGTATGTAAGTGGAAGAAAGTCCTCTATGGCTTGAAGCAAAACACCCTGGGCATAGTATGAGAGGATTGATAGCTGTCTGATGAAGCTGAGATTCACTAGGAGTGAAGCCAATCCAAACCTTTGCTTGAAGGTTGTGGATGATAGACCTCTCATACCGACACCTTCTAAGAAACGACCTATTTCTGATAGGTGTAGACCCTCTCACTTGCAGAAGTAAGAGGGAGTTGGATTCCAGATATGGAATGGTAAACTGCAAGCCCGTGACTACCTCGAGGATCTTAACTTTCAGAAGTTATATGGTGGTGATGCTGGACCAGATTTGGGAAATGCCTCTAAGTTTCATAAACTCATCTGCATTGATGTTCTTGGTGAAATTTCGTTCGTATATATGCTTTGCAGTTAGCATGGTGAGCTCATATTTGGTTGAGCCTCACTAGATAGGTGCCAAGAATCTTCTGAGATATCTTCGAGGCACAATCACTCATGGATTGAGATACACTGCCAGAAATATGAAGTTGCATGATTATTCGAACGCTGACTGGGCAGGTAGTGTGGAGGATCGCTAGAGCACTTCTCAGTGTTGGTTCTCTCTGGATTCTGCTTCAATGTCATGGATGAGTAAGAAGCAGAAGTCGGTTGCTATAAGCACCGCTGAGACCGAATACATAGTTACGAGTATGATCTCGTGTGAAGCTGCCTGGTTGTGGAAGCTCATCAGTGAGCTGTTTTTCCACATGATGAATACCACTGATTATTTGTGACAACCAGGGGGGATTCGATTATTGAGGAATCCCGTATTCGACGATTGCTCCAGCAGATAGACATGAGATACTACCTTATCTGGGATATGGTAAGTCGATGAGCGAGGAGGCTCCATTGCATTGAGACTGATGTACAGGTTGCAGACACTTGTCAAAGCCTCGGGGAAAGGTCAAATCTGTAATTTTCCCGAACGGCTTGGAGTCGTTGAGAGACCTTCGTATAAAGGTCCTACATGTTGCATGTGCTGAGCTCTGGGAGCTCTAGGGGGCTTGGGGTACTTACTGGAGTGACATACAACCACAGGGCGACTCACCCTCCCCTGGTGGTGTGCTATATATAGGGTGACAGGTTCAACCTTTCCCTGTGATACCTCGTGGCAACTATGGAACATGATAATTAGTTCTCCTGTGGGCCAGGATGATTAGTTCTCCCGTGGCAACTATGGAACAGGATGATTAGTTCTCCTGTGGGCCGGGATGATTAGTTCTCCCATGGCAACTATGGAACAGGATGATTAGTTCTCCTGTGGGCAAGGATGATTAGTTCTCCTGTGGCGACCAATGGACAGGATGATTCGTTCTCCTGTGGACAGGATGATTAGTTCTCTTGTTGAGGCATCCTATCCATGCAGTCTTGGACTCATGGGAAGTACCTCTCATCTGATCAATGAGCAGGGAAATGGGGTTAGGTACCATAGTAGTACTATCGATGGACGCATCGTTGTATCAACCATACTCCCTATGCTAGGATGACCTCCATTGATCTGGGATCAATGAAACTAATCTGGTATTAGTATGAGTGGTTTGAGATACTCTTGTGACATTGATCTGAGATCAATGAAACTGATTCGGGATCAGTATGAGTGGTTTGAGACACTCTCTTCTGACATTGATCTGGGATTAGTATGAGTGGTTTGAGAAACTCTCTTGTGATATTGATCTGGGATTAATAAAACTGACTTCGGGTTAGTAGAGAATGGTATGAGACATTCTCGATCAATTCTTCTTCTTCATGGTTCAACAGAGTAGAGCAGTGCAGGGCACTGATGGCAGAGATAGTACAGTCACACATATGGATCAGAGGATGGAGTTCTCCCTAGTTGAGAGGGCGTGTTAAAATTGGCAACCAGGGCCAAACTCCATGTGGGTCATCTTATTAATGGCAGTTGATATTTTTTTTTGGATCCCTCTCATCGAGAGGTGTAGGATTGATCTAAAGATCATTCGATTCTGATAAGTATTCATTGAGATATGATTTTATTTGTGTTATGGGACAATTCGTCAAGGTCAGCGAGCAACTAATCTGCCCCCTCTTGTGCTCCACGTTTTACTATAAAAGGAGGAGGTCTTCAAGTCATTTAAACACTCACTTCTCCTAAGATCTCTCTCCACTCGTTTGGGTTTTGGTGGCTAGAGAGGTCAAGAGGGAGAAGCCCTAGACACAGTGAAGAAAGGGTTCTATGTGCCTTAGACGCAGTTGAAGAACACAACCCTAATCCGCAAATCTAAGGAGCCCTATACACAACTAAGTGGAGGCCCTAATACGCAGCCAAAAGGATCCCTAACAGCGGTCTAAAGGGAGCCCTAATCTGTAGCAAAGGGAAGGCCCTCATCTGCAACTAGAGGAAGCCCTACGCTGCCCTATCTAAGGGTGGTATGGATATACCCTAGCCACAACAACCTAGAAGAGAACAAGAGTAGTTCTAGAGTTTGGACAGCCTGGGAAAACAGGGATCCAAAGTCTGCTACAGGAGGCCGAGTGGATGAGGTAAGTGCGGATAGTCTTAGGGCTGGAACAGTGATGTAAATTGGGTCTGAGTTTCCTGTGAAGAGGGCCGAGAAGGCTGACTGATAGGCCAAGTTCCTAAGGGTCAAACATGTTGCTGTTTGGAAGTTATTTTGGCACATTTTTAGAGGTCTGTTGCTACAACAATCTGTTGTGCTAGGCCACAGGTCATTGCACACAACTAAAAGCTGTGTGAGGGCTGTCAAGGGTGGATAGTACCCTAAGCAAGCAGCGTGGGTGAGGAGGAGACCTATGAGGGTATGTTGCAGCCCTTAAAGGGTTTGTTTGTTCACTGTGGGATGAAACTAGGGCTGCTGCAAGTGCCCTAACTAGAGTGCGGCAAACAACGGTGCTTGACAACATGGCCTAATTGGACTATTTGGGCATGTTGGTGTTGCTGGACATATTATGGGACAACGGCTAGTACAGCATAGTGTTGTTAGCATACAATGATGAGTAGCAATGCAACATAATGTAAAAAGGGTGCTGCATTATATGATGCATAGTACAATATTATGTATGATGCAGCTACATGATTGGATGTAGTGATGATGAGTGCAACAGTGGCACAACGGGACAACCATGACATAATGCAGCAGTGGCACAACGGGACAACCATGACATATTGCAACAATGGCACAACGGGATAGCCATTACATTGTGCAACAGTGGCACAATGGGACAACAAGCATGTGCAGCACGATGAGGTGCACCATGATGACGAGATGCAGCACTATGGTAGGTGAAGGAGTCACCTTGGAGAATCAGTTGAAGCAACTTGTCTTCAACTGATCTCATGTATCATCTTCTTAGAGATGATCTATCTAAATAAGTCAAAGTGTTGACTTCTGTTGTAAATGTACTATCTCTCTCTCTCTGCTGAACTATTGAAGAACATATAAGAAGAATTGATCAAGGGTTTCCCCACATTGGGGTTTGTCGCTGGCTAGTGCCACATCTTGTGTCCTCTTGTCTTGGCTTGTCTTATGCGATTTATGTTTATGTTCTATCTGCAGTTTATTCTAATGCTGATGTGATTGCTAATTTGGAAATATATGTGAAAGTTGAAATAAATTGCTCTAAGCATAGAACATACTTGAAATTAACACTTTTCTTGCCAAAAGTTCGAATTTCTTCACTTGCCGGATAATAGATCAGTGCTGAGTAGTGACTAGAGGAGTTACTTCGACAGTTTGGGTGAGATGCATCGCATGGGCTAAGAGATCAGGATAGGTTGGAAGGAGCTTCCAACTATGTCATATGGAAGACCAGAATCTTAGCTGTTCTGGAGGAGTACGATCTCGAAGTTTACGTCAAGAGTGTTGTGGATGTTCCCGCAGACAATGATCAGAGGATGAAGTACAAGGCCGAGCAGGGGAAGGCGAAGAGGTTCATACTTGATGGAGTTCGAGATCATGTGGTCTTACACATGCAGGGAAAAGATATAGCCCGAGAGATGTGGGAAGCTTTGTCTTCACTATACGAAGGCTGTTTCGAACAACGGAAGATGTACCTAGAACAGAAGTTGCAGCGGACATTGATGCAGAAGGGAGAAGGAGTTAATCCTATCTTCAACGTCTTCAGGACACCAAAGACCAGCTTGCTGTAGTGGGGTCCACTCTTCAGTCCACTGCAATGGTAAGGACGGCCCTTAATGGAGTCTCGAATAAATGGCAAGTCTTCGTCCAAAGTATATTGGGCAGGGAAAGACTACCTTCATGGGAGGAGATGTGGGCAATTCTTCAACAGGAAGAATGAAGGAGGGACCCAATTAAGATCAACCTCAATGGCAACAGTGGGAGTGGCACGAAGACCAAGGAGGAGGAGGAGAACTCAACTCTAGCATCAAAGGGACAACAAAAGCAAAAGTGGAAGAAGGATATTTTGAAGGTGAAATGTTTTAGATGTGGCGAGATGGGCCACTTTGCATCCTAGTGTCCTTTGAAGCAAAAGGATAAGGATGAGAAACATGATCCTAAGGCTACTCTAGCAAAGATTGATGAAGATGAGTTTGCCATGAGCGCCCACGCATCTCCAGGAGGAAGATGGGGCGATATTGAGCTATAGACGGGAGGACTACATGTGGGCAGGATCCTTGTGGAGTCCACCTCTTGGATCAATTCCTTGCTACGAGAGCCCCAGATTCAACAGTAGCGAGATGGACTTAGTGTCAGATGATGCAGTGGATTGTTTGGAGAGAGATGCAGTAGCTTGAGACTAGAGACTGATCAGCGCAAAGCAAGGTTGGCAGCAATGCAAAAGTCAGCAACGATGCTGAAGATTCAGAGGGTCAGAGACTAGTAGCAGTCAGATTCCAACATTCATGGTATTATGCTGAATACAGTTAAGTTCAGTAATTTTGGATGTTTTTCAGTTGCTTCTCTCAGCAACTGAGTTGCAGTAGGAATGCAGTGTTAGCATCATATCAGATGCAACATTTGAGAAGGAGCTGTAGTACAGATGCAGCAGTGGCAGTGGTAGTGTCATGGGTAGCAGTATGGTTGCAACAAAAACACAGTGTTGGTGGAAGCAACAGTGCAGAAAGGAGGTGCTCCAGAAACAGAGCAGCATGCAGTTGGACATTGTTGTTAGAACACTTTCCTCGCTAAGAGGGAGTGTTAGTTTTTGGTAGCATCGGATGTGCTCTAGCCATGAAAATTGGTGGAGAGGCTAAGGCACATGAGTTCTAAAGAACCCCAAAGTTGTTTGGTGAAGTCCACCCGGATTGTATTTTATTAAAATAATTATATTTTTAATGGGGTTCCTAAGTTTAAAATTAAAGTATTAATTGGTATTAATCAAAATATGGGTGAGAATGATCTAGAAGGTGGACCAAGTCAAGTTTTAATCTTAACCGTTGATTCGAGACTTAATCTCGACCGTTGAAGTTTCAATGAGAAAAGTATAAGGAGGCTTGGGGTTCATTTAGAAACACACATGGACAGAACAAATTGATCTAGAGTTCGATTTCTAGGGCTAGGAAGCTGAGAATTCGATGAGTGATCAGTTGTAGCAGAGGGGCAGGGATAGTTCGAGAGTACTGATAGAGAGGTGGAGAGAAGCTACTGGAGGTAGCACAACAACTAAGAGGACTGACGCTGGGCCCACGCAGGCTTGATGTAGAGCCAGAAGGGCCAACGTAGAAACTGAAGCTGCCCTCCACATAGAAAGCTGGAAGTACCAGAACAACTGGGAAGGTTGACGTAGCAGGCAGAAGAGACAGTGCAGGGCTGATGCAGGGCCCACGTAGGGCTAGTGCAGAGGTAGCTGGGGTTAGCCAGTTTTGTTGTCGGATCAGTCGGAATTTGCCGGGTGAAGTGAGGTAAAACTCACTCACATTTTCCGCCACTGTATTTTCTCTGTCACTGGATTGCAGGGAGGGCATCCAGCATTTGTACTCATAAATACTGCTTAATAATAGAAAACCCTTAGACCTACTGCACCGGTTTTCTCGCATTGGGTTTTTTCGGGGACTATTTTGTCCAAAAATAACTGTGTCCTATGTATCTTGTTCTTTGCTCAGTTTTTTGTTTCATGTAATCAAATATTAAAGTAGTGTAGGCTGCAGAAGTAATTTGCTTCAGTATTAAGAGAATAACTTGATGAATGTATATTAAAATCAAGTAGGTGAAGTAGATTAAAATTTGCTGCAGTAGGGGTTCCTTGAGGATTAGGAGTTTTCACACTCATCAAGGGATGCTCGATCTTGAAAAACCCGCCTAAATGCATCTTTCCTCCCCTGTGATATTTCTTCATCCATTTGAGGAGGGAATCTGCGGGAAGGTCTACCATTCAACTACTCATGGCTGTAGTATTTTGGGTTGAATGAGTGAGCCAAACAATGTAAAGGTGTGCAATTCTTGTCCCATCGGCTGACAAGAATATCCTATATAGTGGTGGAAAAGGCCTCTGATGATGTCTCATACTCGGGGCATTCACTCTGTAAAATAATGCTCCTCACAGACTCAATCATGGAATCCCATCCCTCACAAACCTCTCTTAAGATGGGTTGGTTTGTATCTTCAAATCGAAGCAAGAAATGATAGGGTCCATGATCTGAATAACTAGATCTACCCTCTCCCACCAAGCCTTATCTAACATTGTGTCCACTCTTTTAGAGGCTACTTGATTTGTCTTTCTCCAAAAGGACCAAAACTTTGAAATAACCATGGCCCCAAGAGTGGTCGAGTTGCTACCTTTATATAGTGATTTTGCCCCCTAGTTTAGGCCGACTTGTCCAGTTTGAGGGTGACTTTGTGGAGGAGGCCTAATTGACTTATTTTATAATAAAATAAATTTCTTCTTTGACAGATAAATCCCAAGAAGGGTCTTTTACAATGTGACATGGGCAAGGACACCTGACATAAATCCTAGAAGTCTTCAATGGAGACTTTGACCTAAAAACAATTGACCCAGGCATGAAACCCATGCTTTAATAAGTCAATTTATTTAATAATATAATTTCTTTTTCTTTCTTTTGATAAATACAATACATCATGACTCAAATACAACTATGAAAACCGACACTAGTTACATTCTTCAATGCTCCCTCTCAACTAGGGAGGTATTCATAATTACTTATATTTATAGAGGTACATGGAAGATCTCCATAATGAACTACAAAGAGTTCTAGCACACTCAATGTTGCGGACTAGATACCTGACCAGGGAAATCTATCCGGGTGGGACTAAGATGGACTCAAGCTTTCAGCGAGTCTAGGTACCATTAGACTTACTCACTAACCATCAACCCAGGGATCTAGGTGCGTATCCAAGGTCAGAGCTCCAAGACCAATGCTACCCTCCCTCTTTGGGATCTAGACATCAACACATAGGTCGACCAGATGTCCTCCCAAGCATCTGCCATTAGATGCTTCATCTATCCCTACTAAACTAGATATATCCATTTGTCCAAGCACACTTCAAGAGTGTTCAACCTTCTTATGGAGAGATTTTACCTGTACAAACACAAACCCTCAATCAATAATAAACTTTCAAACATACACATAAGTAAACACAAACCTTCGGGGTCCTCATTCATTCTAATACTACACAATTTGTCGGAAGCTTTTTTCTTCTTTCATTTTTTCTGTAACATCAAATGTATCTTTGTATCTTCTCAAGTCTTTTTGCACCTTCATGAAACATGAACATTTATCTATCGTTATTTATCCTTAAAGGTATTTATTATGATTGTCATAATATGCCCTCCCTCTCAACTGGGGAGATGTACCCTTTCTTCTATCTAGACTCCCTCTCAACTTAGGGAGATCAACCACTTCCTTCTTTTATATCATTGGAGAATCTTTTACAGCGTCATCAAGGTCATCTTGATCATCATCATCATGCTTATACGAACATCTTCATCATCTTGAAGATTATGTGCTTGCAAAACTTAAATGGAAAGTACAACCAAATACAAACATACAAAAGCATGAAGTTAACTACTAGAATCATGTTACTATAATGGAAGCATTTAGACTTTAAAGAAACACCTAAACCTAGTTAGGTTTATAATCACCTAGATTAATCATAGCACTAGGGTTTCACCAATTTTCAGAATTTACATTTCAGACTCTACCATGATTTAATGCAAACCCTAGATTCCATCTTCAAGACACAAAGCTTTAGATATCAACAATTAATAACAATCCTACCAAGTATCTAACGTTTCATCAATGTTAAATTCTACTATGGTTTGTTGCAAATCCTAGATTTTATCATAAAACTAAATCATATCTAAAACAATACCATCATATCCTCGAATATCAATCTCTATTAGGGCTTGTTACAAACCCTAGAATTTACAAACTAAAACATAAGCAACAACAATTAGGTTAGCATACTCGTATATACATATCTAGGATTTCATAATCATGCCTTCGCATTTCATGATATTATCTACTGGGTAAACCCAAGATACAAAAATTAATATATCAAAGTTAGATACACAATGATTTTCACGGGGCTAGGGTTTTGATCAAACATACGAACATATACCTAGGGCTTCATTCCTAGAATCTTACTTTCAAGGATTTTGTTCACAAACCTTAATTCACCAAACCCTAAATATCGAGGGTTTCAATACATAACTTAGATATTAATAGCAAACCCTAAAGGACTAGGGTTTCTATCGTAACAATACCAAAACCCTAAACATGAAATGAATAGGTTTTCTAGATTTTATCAACAACCCTAAATAGACTAGGGTTTCATAATCAACATTGACACACCCTTAGGTTAGGGTTTTACAATGAACTATTTAGGGTTCCACAAGAATGATAATATAATGTGGGTAGATTCAATCAATGATCAATCACCCTAACAAGAATCTTTGTGATTCAAAACCCTAGACATGACGATGTTAGTAATGTAGAGAAAATTTTAAAAGAAGAATGCTCGTACCTTTTACATGAAGAGAACTTTATAACAATGTTTAAGTGTTAAAATTGGCAACTAGGGCAAAACTTCATGTGGGTCATCTTATTCATGGCTGATAATATTTTTATTAGATTCCTCTTGTCGAGAGGTGTAGATTGATATAAAGATCGTCCAATTCCAATAAGTATTCATGGAGATATGAATTTATTTTGATTATGGAATTATTATCAAGCCGACCTACAACTCATGTAGGCTTAGAAGCCCAACAGTCACATCTATTCAAACACCAACATTGAGTATCAATACAGGAGGACTTTTCCTCATTTGGACTCACTCATCTCATCACATCTCTCTCTCTCTACTGCGCAGAAAAGGGTCTCTCTCTCACACATGTGAAGCCGGACGTTGTTGAACCTGAAGCTGCAACTACAGATCCAAAGTTTGACCAGCGTTTACCATCAGATCTCCTCCTTAGGACTGCGCTGTAGGTCCATCTGGATCTCCTCTAAAAGCCGCAACTTTTGGTGGTGGAATCAAGTCAATCCGACGAACGGTTTGCAAGATATCGATTGCCCTAGTTTGAAGGAAGCTGCTGAAACTGAAGCTGCAACTGCAGAAGTAAAGTTTGACTTGCATGGACTAGAAGATCTCCTCATCTGAACTGCGCTGTAGGTTCATTTGAACCTCCTTTGGAAGCCGCAACTTTTGGTGGTGGAATCATGCCGATCCGACAGTCGGTTTGTGAGATATCGTCTGCCCTAGTTTGATGATAAAGCCGCTAATGCTGATGCTACTGATCTAGGGTTTGCTACTGTTGATATAAATCAGATTTATTGTACTATTTCTCTCTGCTAAATTATTGAAGATAAAAGAAGATTTGATCAAAGGGTTTCCCCACACATTGTGGGGTTTGTCCTTGGCTAGCCGCCATATCTTGTGTCTCTTGTCTTGGCTTGTTTTCTGTCGATCATTTAATGTTCTATCTGCACTTTACTTTATGTACATGTGATTGCTAATATGAAATAACAAGAAAAGAAGTAAACTGTTATAAGCATAGAACTTACCATAACTTAACATTAAGACATACCTTGAGTTGTTCCTTACAAACCTTATAGGACATCAATTCTTGAAGGGCTTCCTTTGCAATTGAAAGTCTATCATTTGAAGTCTCCTCCATAACCTTAGAGTATTTAGCAAGCTTTCCTAACCAAGGAAAATACAAAGGTTATTAGCACATAGTACAAACAACATTTTGATGTGAGAAGAAAACCAAACATGAAAAGATGAAACAAAGAACATAATGCTTATCTTTTGGAAAAATGGTGGAGGCTCCCTTTTAGTCCAATCTTGAGGGAGACCTACAACTTATCAAAATAATTCAAAAATGTTCTAACGAGACATGTTAGACCTACAAACTCTAGATATCAAAACATAAAGGAGAATAATTCAGAACTTTAAAAATAGAAGACTAAGAAGGATGAGAGAGAGGGGATTTAGTAGTATAAGTCCTTAAATTTCGATTCTTCAGTCTTGCTCTTCTTAGGTGGAGCTTCATGGGCAATATTCACATGTTCTCTTTCTCCCTTCCCATTCCTTGGATTCTCTAGACTTTGATTTTTATAATGACCCATCTTATGACAATTGTAGCATTCAATCTTTGATAGGTCTACTTTCTTCTTTGGTCCCTTGTACTTCTTGAAGGTTCCCTTCTTCTTGTGATGAACGAAATAGGCGTTTGGGATGTTCTCTTCTTCATCCTCCTTGTTGCTTACTAACGATATTTTGGCTTCTTCTTGACTACATGCATTCCGCATTTGTTCGAATGTTGGAGTATCCTTCCAACTGTTGATTCCTGATGCAAAAGCACTCCAAGATTTCAGTAGACCTAGAAGAGTAGTGATTACGAGCTCCTTTTTTGGAACAATTTCATCTATTGCTTGGAGTTCATCTTTGATTCTAGATATCCTTATAAAAAAGGATGCTACAATATCTTCCTTTGTCATCTTAATTGTTCTTAATTCATTCTTGAGGCTTGCAATTTGACCAATGTTCTTGATTGAGAATAATTTGGATAGAGCCTCATACATTTCTTGAGCGGAATCTATGTTGGATATATATGGAATGAGGCTGTCCTTTACTCCATCCACTATTAAGTTCATGGCCAAGATTTCAGTTTCTCTGAACTTTGCTTTCTCTACTTCATCTATAGACTTCTTGACTTTTCCTAGGACTGGATCCACAACTTTGTTCTTCTCGAGGATGAGACCTATCCTCTTTTTCTAGGCTCTGTAGTTGGAGGCTCCTTCTAATTTGTTTTCTCCCTTCATTGAGTTTGACATAGTTCCAGTAGATAGTAGACTTCTCCTTTTATATAATCCTTTTCCTTAATGACCTTCTTTCAATCTCCTTTTCTTCAATAGATCTTCAGGCTGCCTTTTTCTTTCTTCTTCCCCTTATCTTTGATAACATGTTAGAAAATCGGAAAGGCAAGAAGATTTTTTTCTTGTTGATAATTACTTGTGATTTCTTTGAATTATTATTATCTTTCTTATGTTCTTCTTTTATCTTAGTTCATCAAACAATTACCAAAACCAAAACATGAAGATCAAGGACACCAGATGTAGGCGCACAGCCAAGACAAACCCCCTATATAGGATAAAACCCAGTCAAGAACTCTTCCTTTAGTAATTCAAATGAGATAGATCAAGACCCTAGACCAACATACCTTCATCCTCCACCAAGTCAGCGTTCCAATATGTTTTAGCACACTTCAATGCAATGTGGAAAAAGTCGAAGTCGGGATTAAATCGGCAAGGGTCCAAAAGTTGAAAAAGTCGTTAAAGTCAGGAGTTTTTCGAAAAAGTCGGCAAAATTAAACGGCCAGCCAAAAAAATAAAAAAATCGGGATTTAATCGGCCAGCCAAAAAAATAAAAAAATCGGGATTTAATCGGGATTTATTCCCGACTTTTTCCACACTGCTTCAATGGTCTCTTATTGTTTAGCAGCTTCAACCCAACATCAACCCAAAATTTCGGCTCCCAACTTCACCAACAACTTCAGAATTTCGGCCTCCTAGCAACTTCAGAATTTCGGCCCCTCCAACAACTTCACACGTGTGGGAAAGAAGAGAGAATTTTCAACTTCTTATGCTTGTGAGAGACCTTCTCCTTCGCTACCCTTTTCCTTCTTCTTCCTTGGAATTCACACTTTTTTCTGGCCCCAGAAGTTGCAGATCGAACTTGTTGTGAGTGAAAAATGAGGTCGTGTTGCTACCTTTATATAGTGATTCTGCCCCCCAGTTTAGGCCGACTTGTCCAGTTTGAGGCCGACTTGGTGGAGGAGGCCTAATTGACTTATTTTATAATAAAATAATTTTCTTCTTTGACAAATAAATCCCAAGAAGGGTCTTTTACAATGTGACATGGACAAGGACACTTGACATAAATCCTAGAAGTCTTCAATGGAGACTTTGACCTAAAAACAATTGACCCAATCATGAAACCCATGCTTTAATAAGTCAATTTATTTAATAATAAAATTTCTTTTTCTTTCTTTTGATAAATATAATACATCATGACTCCAATACAACTATGAAGACTGACACTAGTTACTTTCTTCAACAATAAATAAGAGGTCTATAATATTGGATAGAGTACCGACAAGGCTTAGAATGGCCTAGATGTTCTATACTAGGTTTCAAATACTCTATGCCTAGACCAAAAATAAGGCTGCTATAAGTTATGGTTTGATTGATATATAATGATGAAGGTGTGCATTGTCATATGGCAGCCAAGGAAAAGACCTTCTTATGATAATCAACAATAAGGAAACAAAGGCCTTCCAATAGAGACTAGGGTTAGGGTAGGAGACTTACTTTTATGGCTGTTTGGTATGCATAACCAACAAAAGAAGGATGATTTTAGCCTTAAATAGGGATGTTTAACCGTGCAATATGTTAGATTTTGCCTTTATATAATTTATAGATGCAATTCCTAATTTATAAGCCACAAATATGAATACAAAATTCACTTTTATGCATAAATCTGCCCTAAAAATCCCTAACAGCAAACCCTAGATGGCTATGAGTGAGAGCATGAAGATGAAATTTAGTAAACATTATGGATGATCAACACACCAACAATTAGTGCCTTATCATACTAGGGTTTAATGGAGTCTTTTAGGGCTAAATTTCGAGGGAAAGACTTTGATGGAGTAAGGGGGATGACTAGAAAATCCACTTTTAAAACTCTAATTATTATTCTCGTGAGTGAAGAAATTAAATATAGGGAATGCACATTTAGAGTTTCCCTATAAGCCTTAAAGAGAACAATTTTACATGAAATAGTGTAGCAAGATTCCAACAATATTCAAGCATTTAGTCATGGCACAAATAGAAACCCTAATAAGTTAATTCAACATGCAAAATATGAATGATAAAGCATTAAACTTTCAAAATCCTCCACAAAGGCACTTCTTTCAATCCCATAATAACGTCTACATCAAAAACCGATTTCGCATGAAAGTCACACCAATAAAAGGTCACATCTTTCCCATAGTAGCGAACAAGACTAGCTCACACTCTTTTGGAAGGGAAAAGAATAGACTGTGTGATGATGAAATGAAATGAGTGGAGTAGTCTCTATTTATTTGAGATTGACTCCCTCATTTTTACCTTAATACAAGTAAGAAGCCCTAATTACAAGTTCACTTTGAGTGTTCTACAAGATAGAGGTTACAACCCAACTTCATAGCTCAAGAACATAACATAAGATGCCATAAATGTCCACGTGTGGGAGAGAGACCTCCATAGTGACGTCATCCTCCAAATGAGTTCTAAATGCACAAGTGAGTGTCAAGTGGGCTAATGAGTGCTCCATACTCCATGATATTGTTGATTTTGGGTAGCATCTGATGTGCTCTAGCTCCGAAATTTTGTGAAGGGGCTAGAATACATAAGATCTCCAAGACCCATAAATCGTTTGGAGAAATTCCGCTCGGATTGTGAGTTATCAAAATAATTAATATTTTTAATGGGTTCCTAAGTCTAAACTTAGGAAAATAAAAATATTAATGGGTATTAATAAAAATATGGGTGAGAAGCTTCTAAGAGGCGAGGATCAAGTCTGATTTAATCTTAGCCATTGATTAGGGACTTAATCTCGGCTGTTGATTTATCAACAGGAAAAGTATAAGAGGAGGCTTGAGGGTTAGTTGGAGATACACCGAGTGATCAAATCAGTTTGATTTTTCTGGGGCGAGATTTGCTGAGAAAATCGAATAGGTGATCTGAGTTGCAGTGAGAGGGGTAGAAGCAAAGATTTGGATCGGAAAGGAGTTCTGAGCCAAAGAGTACCAGGCAAAGAGGCAACGCAGAGGCCTATGCAGCCTAGGAAGGGGCTCACGCAGTGTTGACATAGGCCAAGAGGGTCTCTTGCAGTGGCAGTGCAGGATATTCGTCAGAAGTTTGAGGTTTTGCTGGAGAAGCGAGGTTCTGAGCCAGGAGGGCTGAACGACACTCTTCCTCCAGCGAATCGATCTAGCAGAAGGGGTGACACAGTCTCTCTAGAGGCAAGACACTGGCCCAAGTAGTGATTGTGCTGGGATTTCGCAGTGTTTGACGGAGTCAGGCCACTTAGTGGATTAGTTGTGACTTGGAGAACAAGGTAAACCCTCGTATGTATTTCTTGTTGCCGATATTTCACTGAAAGGTTAGCCGGTGTTAGAGGCAACCTGTTGTATTCAGATTCTGCTCGCTTAATAATACAAACCCTTTATCTGTTGCACCGATATTCCCAAGTTGGGTTTTTCTAGGGATGTGTTGTCCAAAAATAATGGCGTCCCTTGTGTATTTGTCTCATATTTGTTTCAGTTTATGATCTGTATGTCAGTGCAGTCTGCAATAGTGTTTTTCATCATTGTTTATAATTAAATAACTTGTTGAATGAAATAACAAGTAAGAGATGATAAACTAGTGACTACAGTAGGATTTTTGTTTGTAAAGATTAAATTTTTTTCACAGATATAGCTCTAAGATCATGTTCATGCCTCCAAAGTGCTTCCATACCAAGCATCTCCATGGTTCCAAATCACCTGCTAAAGGGAAAGGGGTGATGTGGCATTCTCCTACTCAAGCGTTGGGGCTCAAAACTGATGTGCAAGTCCTCCCCTATCTACACAAGGATAACCATCATCATTCGGGGTCTCAAACAAGTAACATACATCAAACAATATCAAGACTAGCTTGGGGGCATCTTGGGTCCACTGGGCACATCATCAATATCTCCAACACCAAGCTTCATGGGCTTAGGGTTTTAGGATATAGGGGTACCTCAGAGTGTCAGGCATCACGTGGGGTCATCAAGTAGCCCAATGCTCTGATCTGGATAGGCAATGTTGCATCAACAAGGTCACGTTCTCTCTTTGCAATGGGTAAAACAACCTTTGTAATGCTGTTGAGAAAGGAGGATAATCATCTCTCAAGAGGCCTCTGCTACTGTGACAAAACCACCTGACAAAATCCTCTCAAGATCAAGTGAAAATCAACAATCATTAGGTGTAATAACCATAAATGCATCATAGTGGACAATGACTAATTTCGGGGACACAATAATACTTCACACAAATCTCACCTTCAAATGTCTAACTAGATCAAGTCTTGTAAACAAGTTACCTCCTTGTGTTAGGGATGGTTAAGATGGATAACCCCTGTTAGATGTT
This sequence comes from Pinus taeda, assembly GCA_000404065.3. Classification (NCBI taxonomy): domain Eukaryota; kingdom Viridiplantae; phylum Streptophyta; class Pinopsida; order Pinales; family Pinaceae; genus Pinus; species Pinus taeda. The sequence goes on along the minus strand of APFE030903019.1, from coordinate 397,985 downwards.
TCTAGCCCCCAAGGGGAAGTGACATGTCCCAAGTTAGGCCATAAAGTTACAGGCGTGTGTGAAATTGGTGGATTGCGGAGTTGGAATGACTTTAGGGCAAGGTGCCATAGCAAAGTGACCAACTAATGGAGGTCAAACACCCTAAATCTATGTAAGGAGGGAGAAATCGTGGAGGCATGAGTTACCCCTTTCCTCAACTTGCTTTCTATACCCCTTTGGTGCACCTTCTACTTCTTTATGATTTGCTTTGACTTGGGTGCATAACTCAGTAGCGTAGGCTTTCTTTTGAGATTTTTTTTATATTTAATACCCCCTAATGATGAGTCAGTGTATCGCTCATCAGGTTTGGGAAAATACAGGAGTTCCTTTTATAAATGAAGCATCATGTGCTTGAGGAACTAGGTGATGGCTAATGAAGGGTAGAGTTCATGCTAGGCTTTTTCCCACATGCTAATCAAATGTTCCAACCATCTTTTGCATTTTATCTTTTATCTTACATTTTGGCTTTCTTATGCTTTTATCTTTATTTTAGTTTCATCCTGTGAAAAATCCTACACCAGAATCCCTACTGCAACAACTGATGATATTACTCATATTTGTTAAATTCCTTTAGACAAATTACTTGCAGTTTCCGACGACAAATATCGTAATACATACAATGCAACCTTCACTTAATTAAATTATATGTGGAAACAAGAGACTGAGCTACAACGCAATTGACACCGTTATTTTTGGACAAATGTCCCTGGAAAAACCCAATGCGGGAAAACCGATGCAATAGATTTGAGGGTTTTATTATTATGCAGGAGAAAATTTGAGTACAATTCTTGGATGATCAACTAGCAATCCGATATAGAGAGAAACTGGACAAAATGAATGGTGAAATGATCTCACCCTGTCACTGGGAGAATCTGAGACTGATCACGTTGAATTGGAGCCTCTACGTACCCTCTGCGCAGAATTGCATCACTCCCACGCAGTTCCTGCATCACCCCTGTTGGGTATCACACTGCTCCTTCTCTGGACCCTCTGCTGGCTGGAAAATCCGAATTTTTGCATCCTAGTCTCACACCCCGGCTCCCAACTATTGAAACTCAATTTCCTCAGTAGGAATTTGATCTCCCTCTAAGGCCTGCGCTGCCACTGTCATCTCTGCGTGGTCCAGCATCTGCCTCTTTCTGGATTTCGTTTTGCCCTCTCTCTGCCTCGTACTCTTCGACCCAGGAAAACTTCCTTTTTCCGGATGCTCACTGTCCCTCTTTGCAAGAAATCTCCTTGATCAGAATTTTCTTCTGAGAACTTCTCACTTCAGAAATTCGATCCCTTGATCTCTCGGCGTGTCTTCCAAATGACCTTCAAGCTCCCTCATATAATCTTCTTGTTGACATTCAACGACCCAGATTAAAAGCTGATCAATGGCTAAGATCATTTTAGCTTGATCCTTGTCTTCTTCTAGAAGTTATACACACAATTAGATTAATACCCATTAATATTTTTAATTTCCTAAGTTTAGACTTAGAGTCCCATTAAAAATATTAATTATTTTAATAAAATCGTCTCTGCGTGGAATTTCCCAAAACGCTTTCTGGTTTCTTTGGAATACATGTGTCCAACCCTCCCTGCAAAATTTGAGGCCTAGAGCACCTCTGATGCTACCCAAATCAGCACTTCCTCTTAGCGAGAATTTGCTCTAGCAATATACGCTGCTGCATATTGCTCTGACTTTGAAGCATCGTCCTCTGCGTTGCTAATGTCTGATATGCTGTCCACCAACAACTGCGCTGCTACTGCAACTGTACTGCCGCTGACAATGCCACTGTCAACACTGCATCTGTACTACAACTCCCTCTTAAGTGCCGCATCTGTGTTGCTGCTAGCACTGCCACTGTCAACTGCTACTGCACTGCGAACTGTTGCTGCTACTCCATCAACAACAGAAAAACATCCAAAATTACTGAACTAACTGTGTTCAATATGATACCACGTGAATGCTGGATCCTGACTGCTGCTAATCTCTACACTGACCCTCTGAATATACTACGCTGCTACTGACCTCTGCTCTGTGCCATCTACACTGTTGTCAATTCTGCTCTGAGTTGCTCAGACTCTGGCGCTCCTAGCCACTGCAACTGTCTCTCCAACACTCCTCGGCACCATCCGACACTAGTCCATCATGCTACCACAAAATTGGGCTCGCGTAGCAAGGTATTGATCCAAGAGGTGGACTCCTCAAGGATCCTGCCCATCTGTAGCTCTTTCGAACCACAACTCCAAATCAGCCCACCTCCCTCTTGGAGGTATCTCAGCTATCATGGCAAACTCCTCCTCTTCGATCTTGGCGGGCACAGCCTTCAGATCGTGTTTCTCATCCTTGTCCTTCTTCCTGAGAGGACACTGTGTAGCGTAGTGACCCATCTCACCACACCTGAAACACTTGATCTTCGAGACGTCCTTCTTACATCTCCACTGCTCCTGCTATCCCTTCAATGTAAGGGCTGCATTAACCTCGCCCTTGCGCTTCGACCCACTGCTGCTGCTTCCGTCAAGTTTAACCTTGACTAAGTCTCTCCTCAACTCCTCTTGTTTTAGAGCTGCACACATCTCATTCCAATTCGGCAATGCTGCTCTCCCCAGGATACTTTGGACAAAGACTTGCCACTCATTTGAGACATAATTGAGGGCAAGTCTAACCAACTCTGAATCTTGAGGTGTATGCCCCGCAACAGACAATTCATCACGGGTCTCCTTAAGCTTCGTGAGGAATGTATCCACATGCTCCCCTTTCTTCATCTGAGCAGATCTTAGCTTCTACTCCAATTACATCTTCTGCTGCTCGGAAGATCCTTGATATAGCTTTGGCAAGGCATCCCGCATCTCCTTAGCAGTACCTCTGCTAGCAACATGACACACTACGTGATCCTTTACTCCATCAAGGGTCATCCTCTTGGCCTTCGCCATTTCTGATCTGTACTTCTTCAATGGATCTGCATCTGTAGGGACAACCACCACGTTGTCGACGTATGTCTTGAGGGCATGCTCATCTAGAAGGAATGACATTCTTGCCTACCGGATGATGTAGTTGGATGCTCCATCCAACCTGTCATGATCCCTCAAGCCACTGGTTGCCATTTTTGCCACAAGAACGGTCGAATGATCTACTCTCTCCTCTGCGCAACACTAGACTGGCCTACGCACTCGCTGTTGGAGTTTGTAGATTTGCCTCTCTCCGCTACTGCTCAGCAAGTGAGAATTCAGAGTTCTTGGCTGGAAGTCCTCTGAGGAGGAAATTCCCTCAGCGGTGCTTCTCCTCTTTCTTTTGACAATTTTCTACCCAGGAAACTGCCTACAGAGAAATCTGCGTCCCACCAGCTCTTCTCACGTTCAGGTTTTAGCGTTGCTCCTTTTGCCTCGGCAAAAAAATTCAAACTGGGAGTCCTCTCCGTCGACTCACTCTGAGAGAGACTGCCTCAAAATTTCAGCCCTCTGGTTAAGAACTACACAAATTCTCTGGGGTTTCGAACTGTTGCCTCCTGCAGCTTTTTGATCTCCCTCTTCTGCTCGGCGTTGGATCTACCGACTCTACTCTTCTTGCTTCACCTGCAACTCTGATACCATGTGAAAATTCCTATGTTGGAATCCCTACTGCAGCAGCTGATGATATTATTCCTATTTGTTAAATTCCTTTAAACAAATTACTTGCAGTTTCCTACGACAAATATCGTAATACATACACTGTAGCCTTCACTTAATTAAATTATATGCATAAACAAGAGACTAAGCAAGAAAGAAAAATCGACACAATTGATACTGTTATTTTTGGACAAAGGTCCCTGGAAAAACCCAACGTGGGACAACCAATGCAATAGATCTGAGGGTTTTATTATTATGCAGGAGAAAATTTGAGTACCATTCTTGGATGCTCAACCAACAATCCTATATAGAGAGAAACTGGACAAAATGAATGGTGAAATGATCTCACCCTGTCACAAGGAGAATCTGAGTCTAATCATGTTGAACTAGAGCCTTTGCATACCCTCTACGCAGAACTGCGTCACTCCCACGCAGTTCCTGCGTCACCCTTGCTGGGTATCACATTGCTCATTCTCTGGACCCTCTGTTGGCTGGAAAATCTGAATTTCTGCCTCCCGTCTCACACCCCGGCTCCCGACGACTGAAACTCGATTTCATCAGTAGGAATTCGATCTCCCTCTAAGACTTGCGCTGCCACTACGTCAGCTCTGCGTGGGCCAGCGCCTGCATCTCTTTGGATGTCGTTCTTTCCTCTCTTTGCGTCGTACTCTCCGGCCCAGGAAAACTTCCTTCTTTTGGATACTCACTGTCCCTCTATGCAAGAAATCTCCTCGATCGGAATTTCCTCTTGAGAACTTCTCACTTTAGAAATTCGATCTCTTGATCTCTCAGTGTGTCTTCCAAATGACTCTCAAGCTCCCTTAAATAATCTTCTCTGACATTCAACGATCCAGATTAAAAGCTGATCAATGGCTAAGATCATTTTAGCTTGATCCTTGTCTTCTTCTAGAAGTTACACCCACAATTAGATTAGTACCCATTAATATTTTTAATTTCCTAAGTTTAGACTTGGGGTCCCATAAAAAATGTTAATTATTTTAATAAAATCATCTCTGGATGGAATTTCCCAAAACGCTTTCTGGGTTCTTTGGAACACATGTGCCCAAGCCTCCTTGCAAAATTTGAGGCCTAGAGCACATCCGATGCTACACCAAATCAACACTCACTCTTAGTGAGAATGTGCTCTAGCAATATATGCTGCCGCATATTGCTATGATTCTAAAGCATCGTCCTCTGCGCTGCTGATGTTTGACATGCTGTCCACCAACTACTGCGCTGCTGCTGACACTACCACTGTCAACACTGCATCCGTACTGCAATTCCCTATCAAGTGCTGCATCTGTGTTGCTGCTAGCACTACCATTGTTAACCGCTACTGCACTGCAAACTGTTGTTGCTACTCCATCAACAACGGAAAAACATCCAAAATTACTGAACTAACTGTGTTCAATATGATACCACGTGAATGTTGGATCCCGACTGCTACTAGTCTCTGCACTGACCCTTTGAATATACTGGGATGCTGCTAACCTCTACTCTGTGCCATTTGCACTGCTATGAACTCTGGTCTGTGCTGCTCAGACTTTGGCGCTCCTAGCCACTGCAATTGTCTCTCCGACATTCCTCGACACCATCCGACACTAGTTCATCTTGCTACCACAAAATTGGGCTCCCGTAGCAAGGTATTGATCCAACAGGTGGACTCCTCAAGGATCCTGCCCATTTGTAGCTCTTCCGAACTACAACTCCAAATCAGCCCACCTCCCTCCTGGAGGTATCTTGGCTGTCATGGCGAACTCCTCTTCGATCTTAGTGGGCGCAGCCTTCGGATCGTGTTTCTCATCCTTGTCCTTCTTCCTGAGAGGACATTGTGTAGTGTAGTGACCCATCTCACCACACCTGAAGCACTTGATCTTCGAGACGTCCTTCTTACGTCTCCGTTGCTCCTGCTATCCCTTCGATGCAAGGGCTGCGTCCTCCTCCTCCTCCTTGGGCTTCACACCACTGTTGCTGCTTCTGTCAAGTTTAACCTTGACTAAGTCTCTCCTCAGCTCCTCTTGTTTTAGAGATGCCCACATCTCATCCCAATTCAACAATGCTGCTTTGCCCAGGATACTCTGGACAAAGAATTGCTACTCATTTGAGAAAGAATTTTGGGCCAGTCTAACCAACTCTGAATCTTGAGGTGTATGCCCCACAACAAACAATTCATCACGGGTCTCCTTAAGCTTCGTGAGGAATGGATCCACATGTTCCCCTTTCTGCATTTGAGTAGATCTCAGCTTTTGCTCCAAGTACATCTTTCGTTGCTTGGAAGATTCTTCTTATAGCGTTGCCAAGGCATCCCACATCTCCTTAGTAGTTCCTCTGCTAGCGACATGACACGCTATGTGATCCTTTACTCCATCAAGGGTCATCCTCTTGGCCTTCACCATTTCTGATTTGTACTTCTTCAATGGATCTGCATCTGTAAGGACAACCACCACGTTGTCGACATATGCCTTGAGGGCATGCTAATCTAGAAGGAACAACATTCTTGCCTTCCAAATGACGTAGTTGGATGCCCCATCCAACCTGTCATGATCCCTCAAGCCACTAGTTGCCATTTCTTCCACAAGAACTGTCGAATGACCTCCTCTCTCCTCTGCACAGCACTAGACTGGCCTACGCACTCACTGCTGGAGCTTGTAGATCTGCCTCTCTCCGCTACTGCTCAGCAAGTGAGAATTCAGACTCCTTGGCTGGAAGTTCTCTGAGGAGGAAATTCCCTCAGCGGTGCTTCTCCTCTTTCTTCTGACGATTTTTTGCCCAACAAACTGCCTACAAAAAGATCTGCGTCCCACCAGCTCTTCTCATGCTGAGGTTTCAACGTTGCTCACTTTGCCTCGACAAAAAATTCGAACTGGGAGTCCTTCTCTTCGTCAACTCACTCGGAGTGAGATTGCCTCAAAATTTCAGCCCTCCGGCTAAGAACTGCGCAAACTCTCTGGGGTTTTGAACTGCTGCCTCTTGTAGCTTTTCAATCTCCCCTTTTGCTCAACGAAGGATCTATAGGCTCTGCTCTTCTTGCTTCACCTGCAGTTCTGATACCATGTGAAAATTCCTACATCGGAATCCCTACTGCAGCAACTGATGATATTACTCCTATTTGTTAAATTCCTTTAAACAAATAACTTGTAGTTTACTACGACAAATATCGTAATACATACACTGCAACCTTCACTTAATTAAATTATATGCGGAAATAAGAGTTTGAGCAAGAAAGAAAATACAACACAATTGACACCGTTATTTTTGGACAAATGTCTCCGGAAAAACCCAATGCGGGAAAACCGGTGCAGCAAATCTGAGGGTTTTATTATAATGCAGGAGAAAATCTGAGTACAATTCTTGGATGCTCAACTAGCAATCCGATACAGAGAGAAACTAGACAAAATGAATGGTGAAATGATCTCACCTTGTCATTGGGTGAATCTGAGTCTGATCATGCTGAACTGGAGCCTTTGCGTACCCTCTGCGCAGAACTGCGTCACTCCCACGCAGTTCCTGCGTCACCCCTGCTGCGTATCACGCTTGTCTTTCTCTAGACCCTCTGATGTTGAAGTTTCTAGGTTTACTTAGTTAGAAACCCTCCATGCACTTTATCTGATTTATTCCTACCTACTTGTTCTGTTACTTAACAAGTTATTTACAATGTAAATACTGAAAATAAACACTAGTGCATGCTCAACATATTACAGATCAACAACTGAAGGAAACAGAAACAACCACACCAAATGACACTGTTATTTTTGGACCAATGTCCCTGGAAAAACCCAATGTGGAAAAACTGGTGCAGCTATCTGAGGGTTTTCTTATTAAGCAATATTAGAGTACAATCTATGTGCTAAAACTGGCCTACCCAATAGAGAATTTCCTTGGCAGTAATACATCTCAGTTTTTGACAAATCTTCTGGCTGAAACCCTGGAGAATCCTTCCAGCAGCTACTCGGCACTAATATGCCCCAGAAACCCTAGCGTCAGCCTCTCCCTGGACTGCGTTAGCCCCTCTCTGCCCAGCGTTGGCCCTGCGTCACCCCGGATGGGTTTGCATCAGCCCTGGGAGGCCCTACGTCAGCCCTCTGGCCCTCTGCGTCAACAACGTTGGTCTCTCTGAGGCTCTGTGCAGCTCCCGGTTGACTTTGCGTGGTCCTGCGTGAGCCCTGGTTGGCTCTGTGTCACTCTCCTTGGCTACTGCGCTGCTCTCCCGGCACTATCTATGCCTCTCTGTCTCTCTGTACTCAAATGCCCCTCAGCTGCATCTCTCGTTCACTAATTCTATCTCTCTTAGCAAACCCCGCTCTAGAGAATAGAATGACTGATCACTTTGGTGTGTTCTCCAAGTGACCCTCAAGCCTCTTCTTATACTTTTCCTGTTGACATATCAACGGCCGAGATTAAGTCCCTAATCAACGGCTAAGATTAGATCTGGCTTGATCCATGTCTTTTGGACCATTCTAACCACAGTTTCATATTAATCCACATTAATATTTTATTTTCCCTAAGTTTAGACTTAGGGACTCCATTAAAAGTATTAATTATTTTAATATCTCCTGAACTGTTTAGAATTTGCCCAAACCTTTTCTAGGTATTGGAGATCTCATGTGCCCCAACCTCTCCACCAAATTTCGTGACTAGAGCACATCCGATGCTACCCCAAATCAACATTTGCTAGCTGGAAAATCTGAATTTCTGCCTCCTGGTCTCACACCCCGGGTCCCGGCGACTGAAACTCGATTTCCTCAACAAGAATTCGATCTCCCTCTAAGGCTTGCGCTGCCACTGTGTCAACTCTGCATGGGCCAGCATCTGCCTCTCTCTGGACGTCGTTCTGCCCTCTCTCTGCCTCGTACTCTTTGGCCCAGGAAAACTTCCTTCTTCCGGATACTCACTGCCCTTCTCTGCAAGAAATCTCCTCGATCAGAATTTCCTCCTGAGAACTTCTCACTTCATAAATTCGATCTCTTGATCTCATGGTGTGTCTTACAAATGACCCTCAAGCTCCCTTAAATAATCTTCTTGTTGACATTCAACGGCCCAAGTTAAAAGCTAATCAATGGCTAAGATCATTTTAGCTTGATCCTCGTCTTCTTCTAGAAGTTACACCCACAATTAGATTAATACCCATTAATATTTTTAATTTCTTAAGTTTAGACTTAGGGTCTCATTAAAAATATTAATTATTTTAATAAAATCGTCTCTGGGTGGAATTTCCAAATACGCTTTCTGAGTTCTTTGGAATACATGTGCCCAAGCTTCCCTGCAAAATTTGAGGCCTAGAGCACATCTGATGCTACTCCAAATCAACACAACCATCTCTAGGGCAAAGTTTCCAGCGCAAACTCAAGGATGAGGATGAAAGGGTTCCAATCTCCATGACCAATGACCACCAGCCCGAAGGATGGAGCTGAAATGAGAGGAAAGATGGAAAGTGGTAAGTATGGAATACCATGGACACACTACTTCAATCAAATCCTCCCCAACATTGCCCTTCCTAAAACCCTAAGGCCTTAGAGGAGGTCCCATTGGACTAGAGTTAAAGACTAAACTCCCAATTGAAGTTAAGGAATAAGAATACAGTCAAGATCAATCAATCATCCAGTTTGCCCCTTGATCCATATTGGTATGCACATAACATTAAGTGAAAGCACATTATTACAAAATGGTTAAGGTACTTGTCGATGGATAACCCACCTTCCTTCAAGAAGGAATGATGGATGGGAGAGTGAAATCTGACCGGAGCAAGCAGAGGAGGATCTTGGCATCATGTTATGTACTGATCAAATAGGGCCGCTGGCTAGCTGGCTGGCTGTCCAAGGAGGAGAAAGGTTTTCTCCTATGGGTTACCCACTTTTTGGTGGGTAATAGGGCTCAAATCGCCCTTTCACTTATCCACACAAGTGGGGGAAGAAACCTCTTTTTGTTTGTGGGACTTCACTTGCCAAACTACCTCTATCTCCTTGTTGTTCATAATAGGGTGAACTGATCTGCCCTTGATCGCAGGGTTAGAGTTTTGGCTTTGCTGAGACCACCCATCCATTAAAGAACTGCTAGCCTGAATCATTGGTTTTTCCACTGGGCCACTAGGATCTTCATAGAAGCTGATCTTGAATTGCCATAATAACTGCCAACTACTCTTGTGGACCAACTGCAATTGAGGGACCACTTCTCCCAACACCTTGCATTGAAGCCACTGAGGTACAACTTGTTCCTGTAGCCTGAGAAGTAGGGGGGATGCAGCAGCACCTCCTCGCTCGTTGCCTTACTTGGCTTAAGTTTGGGAAAAGGACAATCTTGGGTAAGGCGATCTCGCACCTAGCATGCAAAACATGCATTCTGTAAATTAAGGTACCTCACCTTTTGTTGCTGAACACCATCAAGTCCACCTCCACACATGCCCTTGGATTCACATGAAAGGATTTACGTCATCCAAATGGAGTGAGAACCTAACTGAACCCATGGGCAAACAAATCAACGAAAGGGCACATGTCTGCAGGCAAGACTGGAAATTCCATTAAAAGTGGGTTGTGATCGTTTGGTTGAAATGTCTTGCTCAACTTTTACTTCTGTTGGGATTACCTGTCAAACTAAAGGCAATAGAACCTTTCTTTGTGCACAACCACTTATGTTTTCATCCTGACAAAAATAGCAGGCTGGTATTTTTCCTTTCACCCAGCTTGCATATACATGTATTTTTGCCTGTTTTGTGTTTCCGGGCTACTTTCTTGGTGTTGGGTTGCAACTTTCATATGTTGGATCCTGCTGCAAATGGTAAAACTGAGGCTTTTGCATATAATTGGGGGTAATCAATAGCTCTTACGGCCTCCCTTCTGGTCTTCAGTGTTATCCACATTTTCTTTAGTGTTATGATTGTTAAGCATGCTGGGGTTTTTGGACGTATCCTTGCTTATTCCTTAAATACTTCTGGCTTTTAGGTGAATGTTCTTTAACAACAATACACTCATTGTCTTATCTTATTGAGAGGACAGTCACTGCAATCTCTCCTTCTAGATGGGCTTTCACAATTATAACTTGAAGATATTTTGCTTATTTTGTGCTGGTGACTTTGGTGGGCTTCCTCAGATATTGGAATTGGATATGAATCGCCTATGCAGAGAGTTCATTTACTATTTTTATTGAGGCCCAAAGTAGTTGAAGTTTGGTTTGTTTAGAATTTGAGCAAATGTCTCTTTTATTTTATTATATTCTGGCTTTGGAACTGAAGTTTAACAATGAAACTGAATTTGTTTTCCTGGAGGAGAGAAGAATGTGCCAGAAATAGTGGTCATTTCATTTAGTCTGTCATTTGTGGAATTTCAATTTATTTCAGTCATAGGACAGGTGGTCTTTCAGTTAGCTGACTTAGGGGAAGCTGTTTCAGTGTGTTTTCCAGTCAGTTGATTTAGTGGAAGATGTCTCAATGTGTCAGATAATTTAAAGGAAACTGTTACTCCAAACTTAATCTATATATACCTGAGATAATTCCATTTTCAAATAAGAGGGTTTTGATCCTGATTTTGTATTCCAAGTTCCAAACTTCCAACTTAATTGTTAGCTTCACTTGTGTTGAAATTCTCTTTCATCCTAAGGTATCAGAGCTCCAGTCATTTGATGCAACTGTAAATTGCAGTCTGTAGCTTGTCAAGAGGGATTGTAATTATAGATTGTGACTCTGGGGAGTCAAGTAGGCCACAGAAGTGTCTGTTGACTCTCGAGCAAGCTTCACCAGAGAAGGATGGTGCAAGGGCAAAACCGGAAGAGAGCACCGCACATGTCTGTTGCAGTGGACATGTGTCAAAGGTAGAAATATGCTTGTCTGAATGAATACACCCAGCAAGGGTTCACTCATCAAGATGGCATGGGTGGAGTTCAAATGCTTATAAGCCCTTGCGTGAGTTGACTGTGAGCTGTCAGAAGAAAAGACACTGATACTGCAGAGGAAATCATGTAGTCGACCAACAGGCACACTTTTCCTTTAGGAAGAAAAATTTGGGTTTTTCCTACAGTCTACGTTAGGAACATTAATATTGTTTTAGGCTAAAGCTATTTGGATAAGACGAAAATGTGAAGTCTTTGGATCATCTTCTCTTATGTCTGTTGGAAACACAAAAAGGGTGTAAGTCTGCGTGTTATCTTCTTTTATGTCTGCTGGGTTAGTTAAGTCAATTTGTCTATCAAATATTGTATTTCGCCCAGCTGCTGTTACACTTCTGGAAAAATCTGTCAATTCCGTCAAGAGTATTATTTGTTGAAAGCCGATTAGAAAATGGCTATGTCATTACCCAGCTCAGTGTTTCCTGATAAGTTGACAGGATCAAACTACAAGGCGAGGATGAAAGATATCTCCACACCCAGAAAAGTCTTGAATGCTGTTGAAATCAGGCTGACTAACCAATTAGAAAGTGGCTGTCATTACCCATCTCAGTGTTTCCTGATAAGTTGACAGGATCAAACTACAAGGCGAGAATGAAAGATATCTCCAAACTTGAAAGCCAATTAGAAAGTGGCCATGTAGTTACCCAGCTCACTGTTTCCTGATAAGTTCAGCATCCAACTACAAGGTGAGGATGAAAGATACCTCCGCACTTAGAAAAGTCCTGAATGCTGTTCAAATCAGGCCGGCTAGCCAAATAGAAAATGGTTGTCATTACCCATCTCAGTGTTTCCTGATCAGTTGACAGGATCAAACTACAAGGCAAGGATGAAAGATATCTCCACACTCTAAAAGTCTTGAATGCTGTTGAAATGAGGCCGACTAATGAAACCTTACAAACTGATTTTGATAAAAAATAATTAAGAAGCACTACTCTCGATCAGAATGTCAGTTTCTGGCAGTTTTGTCCCACATGTAAGAGAGGCCTAAACCTCTAAGGAAGCTCAGGACAACTTGAAAAATATGTATGAAAATGTCGATGATGCCAGGAAAATGTATTTGAGGACTCAGATGTGCTCTAAAATTGATTGGGTGTGAGTTCATGATTAGTTACCTTGCAAAAGGCGAATAAAGGAGTATCTGATTGGAGTCAATGAAAATATGGCACACAAGGAGCTTGTCACTGTAACTATGAAAAGGATTCCTTTCGTTCTATCAAATGTTTGTCACTGGATTTGACCACAGCTGGTGGATTGGCAACTATTGGGTTTGAAGAACTGAGTTGGATGCTGTTGGATCCTAAGCAGCAGACTTAGTGTAAAGGAGCCGACTGGAATGACATTTGTAGTAAAATGGAAAGGCAAGTTTAGTCAGAACCGACCTAGTTCTTTTAATGAGCAATAGAAAAATAAAGTGCCTGCCCAACTTCCAAAACAAAAGCCTATGAGGAGCATTCCAAATCAGAGAGTTGAGTGCTTCTATTGTGGCAAGTCTAGCCATATTGCTTGCGTATACAAGAGAAAACAATGTGATAAAAAACAAGGACAACATAGAGGAAACTATCTGGAAGATAATTGTATTTTTGATGAAAATATTCTGGTCATGGTGATTGACAATTTAGTTCCATTAGAGGATGGTACATTGATTCTGGTGCCTCTAGGCACATGACAAGACAGAAGGAATGGTTTGACAACTTGATGTACATGAAGGTCAAGGGGAGACTAGCTTTAGGAGATGATTCTAAATAAAGTGTAGAAGGCAAGGGTACGGTGGGCGCCCACTACATTGCCTAGTGAAGAAACAAGGAAACCCCATGGTGTTTTTTATGTGCCAGGGCTGAAAAGAGTCTACTCTTTACTCTCTATAACAAATAGCTGGGCAAAACCTAAAAGGAAAATTTTATATTGATAAATGTCAGATCAAGGATAGGGTTAACCAGAAGAAAATTATCACCGAAGGCATACAAGGGGGAGGCAGTACAAAGATTCATAGTCTCTGCTGCTGAAGATTACTTGTTGAATATTTTGTGGCACTAAAGGCTTGGACACATTAATTTTCAGTCACTTGTTTCCATGAAGAAGATGAACATGTCATTTGATGTTCCTCAAATTAGAGAAGACCGAGGTATTTGTGAGCCTTGTCTAATGGTAAGGTAACACAGAGATGACTTTTCCAAGGATTCACCTTGGACTCTAGAGGGCAATCAAAGCATTGGAGTTGGTCCATTATTGATATTTGTGGACCAACGAAGACTCTTTGTATCAATGTTTCAAGGTACTTTCTCACCTTTATTGACGACTTCTCAAGAAAACACGAGTGTATTCTTAAAGAATAAGATAATTTTTATGTATCCAAAGCCGATGTCGCAGGAAACATGGACCCCCCAAAAAAAAATAAAAAAAATAAAAAAATGTATCAGCTGTGTTTCAGCCTGGCTGAAATATGTTTTAGTCGCTGTACATCGCGTTTGAGTGTTAGTACGATGCGTCTCAGCGTCAATATGGCACATGTGGGGCCATACGACATGTTTGTGTGGCTTATTTTTGCCCTTGGACCCATTAAACTTCATTTTTAAGAAGTGTTCCAGGGGAATGCACCCCTAGGGAGAGGTCACGCTCCCCACATTTCCCACACTCTTAGGATGGGGGGATGCCTAGGGAATCATTTCCCCATGTTCCCCTTTTGGGGAAATTTTAGGGAAACACAGGGTGAAATGTTTCCACAATGTGGGGGACATGTTTCCCCAACAGGGGTGGTTGTGGGCATACCCCCTCAAAAAGGAGGGCTTATGGGTGTACCCCCTAAAAGATAAAGGTAAGTGTCACTTTTACTTAAATTTTTAACGTTATCATTAATTGTTTTAGGATGTTTGAGAGTGGTTCCAAGTTTATCGGGTTTCATATGGAGAAAGTAGAATTTTGTCCCACTCAAAATCTAGTAGACTTAAACAATTTTTAGGATTTCAGGATTGGGGGGATTGCAACATTTCTATTGTATTCTATCATGTATGGGGGTATGGAAGTAGCGGTTATTCAAGAGCACTAAGCTTTCTATGTACATCGATGTTGGTGTCATGTGTTGTTGAATTCCTCTGTCATGACCCTAGTAAAAATGTACCCATCACTACAACAAAATCTTGATTTGACATGTTAAGCTTTTTCTATCTTATTTTCCTGCTTAAAGAGTGATATTGATGATGAGGATCCCAATATAGGAAATGATTTTGATGATATGTAGGTATTCATTGTAGAATGAACTTTTTTGGATCACAAAGGCCATTTAGAGCTTCTTTATTGATGGATTTTTGGGTCAAAGATGAATTGCAGTTAGTGCTATTTTGGTTATATGTGTTGAGAAATCTAGGGCAATGATATTAGGTGATTTCTCTTCTATTAGTAACTGCTTGTGTGTTCTTTTACTTCTTTAGATTAGGATCTTCTTTTACAGGTTATTAGTGTTGTGCTTCATCAAACAACCACCAATGCATAAACCATAAAGAGACAAGGGACACAAAATATAGGCTATCAGCCAGGGCTAAAACCTCTCTCTTTGAGAGGAAAACTTGCACAAATTCTTCTTATAGAGATTCCAACTGACGAATACCAAGACCAAGACCCTTGACTTATTTGTCCTTCCAAGACCAAGACACAAAACATCCTTGATAAGATCCTTCTTACTTTTCTTCCTCTTTCTTGGCTACCCTTTAGAATTCAGTTTCCTCTTCACTGCTTCAGAACTGTTCCTTACTTCAGTCTCCTTGAGGACCTTAGGGGACTGTACTGTTACCCTTACCTTCTTACCTTTGCACTGTTTTGCTGCCCTTGCACTAATCGCTGTACTGCTACCTTACCTCGCACTGTACTGCTGCTTCACCTCGCACTACATTGCTGCCTTATCTCACACTGTACTGCTACCTTATGCTTCAGATTACACACTTTCTACTTCAGTACTTACCTCGCACTTCATCCACACTGCAATCTTATCTTCACATTGTAATCTTGTCTAAATTGCAGACCCCTTAAACTCTTGTCTGAAACCCCGTCTCTAATTGAAATTCGGATGGTTCTATTTATAGTGGTTTGCCACTAAAATAAGCCGACCTGAAGAAGGTAAGCCAACATGACAGTTAGGAGGAGATACTTAATTTCATTTGAAGCCGACTTGAAGAGGTATGCCTTGTGCTTGTCTTGGAGTGCAATTGACATTTCTGTTGACTCTTATATAAGTGTAATATGCCCAAGAAGGGTCCTTCATATGTGACATAGACTCATTTTGACTTTTATAACTAGATGACTTAATCCTACAGGCTCATAATGGGAGCCATTACTAAAGTAAAATTCCTTGCTCATGAAACCTGTTGACCACTCTGTGTCAATGACTATAATAGTACACACCTTTTTTCACAAAAGGGATCTATCATATTCAAGTGTTCACATCATTCAGATCTCATCATTAGTCGACAGTTTGTTAAAGATGTAAACCCATTTTGCATGGCTATAATGGAATGGATCTTAATAAGACCATCATGTATGTAACAACCTAGGTAAGCATAGTATTTTGGTGACGATTTCTATCCTAGAAGATTTTTTGTCTCACTGATTCATCTCTCTCTAGACACAAATGATCGACAAAGTTTTTCTCTCCAACCTCACCCCAAAGCTAGGGTGGATTTTGTTGTCAAGATATTAAGTGAGTCCTAGTGTTTTTTATGGAGTCCTTGTAAAAGTAATTTGGGATAATCCTAGCTAATTGGCTAGATTATTTTATTACAAGTTACTTGGTCTTCTAGATCATATTTTGAGTCACAGAATTGGGTAGATATTTGAGGGTCTATGACGAATGGGTGTTCCACCTTCATGTAATAAATTGTAAAATCTTCATGTAAAAAAATATTTAGTGCATGGTCCCTCATCATTAGATACCATGGCTAAATATTAGAGGGTTAGAAAAATTATTAATTCTCTCATAAGTTAATTAATTAAATTTTCTGGCAAAATTAAATTAAATCCTAAGTTAGAAATTTGATTAATTTTGTGTCTTAGATAAAATTAAATTCTCCAAAGGTGAAATTCGTTGGTTTTAAAGAAGTTAATTTTTGGAGGTCCTCGACCAAGGTAGTTCTGAAGAAATCAAGAAATTTAGAACCCTTGGGCCTTGGTGGTTAAGTCAAAGTTAAAGTTTTGAGGAAATTAATTCAAAATAATTAATTTTGTGCTAATCAAATCAATTAAATGAAAAATTCGATTTTTCTTCAAAAAATAAATAATTTCGACGGTGATGATTAAAGGTTAACTAGATCTTTATGAATGGTCGAGATTAATCTGGCAGGGATCAAGCCAACTAGCTGTTGGAGAATTTACCTATAAATTAGAGGCCGGTGTTAGTATATTTTTTCATCCGATCTTTGAATCGTGTAGTAAGCTCTCAAGCTCTTTTGTATACGTTTTGGAATTAATGCAAAAGTCTTTGGGGTTTCAACTTGCGGTGGTGTTCCTCTTCATGAATCTATGGTAACATTGTTTTAATTTCTGCTTAATATTATGTGAAAACTATCAATCAATAGCTCTCTTAGAACAATCTGAATACAGGTATCTTATTCAGTATTTTGGATCTAGGGTAACATTTTTAATTTTGATTGAATTAGCAGTATCTCTATTTCTTTAGAATTTTATTGTTATTCTATTTCTCTACCTGGTTTGATGGTTGATCTAGTGTTCGCAGAAGATCTCTTAGGTTTTCATTGAGCGTTTGGGGATAGTCCTCAGTTGGACCAACCAACTGTCAACACATATTTTTTGAAGAGCCTACATCATATAAGCTTAATGATTTATCTAACCATTAATTTTTTCTACAAGGTGTTTTTGAGCTAGAATCTTTAAAATATTTTGTGGAGACATTGATAGATCTAGTTAGTAAGCACCTTAGATTATCAGATCTAGGAGTGGAGTTGGATTCATACTCCTAAGATCTGATAGATCTGTAAATATTTTGTGTAGATCTGAAAATTTTGTAGCTTGGGTTTTATTCATTATTTTATATTTAGGATCTGGGTATTTTTTGTTTTTTGTTTTTGTTCTATAGGTGTGGATCTAAAGAAAAAATTTAATTTGGAGCCAGATCTAGACCTTGGAGGGCAAATATCTAGCCTCAATACCATTTTTGCAAGAACAAATTATTCAAAGTTATTTTTCCGAGGGTTTCAAATTCAGATTTGAGGTTTTTCTGAGGAAATTTGAAGCAGGAATATATCGGTTTAATATTTAAATTTCTGGGATTTATTTTGATGTTCTTGGGCTATCATTTGCTGCCTCGAAGCGCTTCAAAAATCACTCTTCTTTCTTTGCTGCATTTTTGCTCCTCTCTGCAAATTCTGACTTTTTTTTCCTCCCAACTCCTTTCTCCCTTCTCCCTCTCACGTAGTCTTCTTCCTTACTGTGTTTTTCCTTTGGCTGCATCTTCGACCTACGTCCTTGCCTCTCCCTAACCCTCATATCATCTTTATCATTTTTGCTGGCAACGACAACATTTTTTGGCGCCGTTGTTGGGGATATTTTATTCTTGGCGCTTCAACGACATTTTCTTTTAATTCTCTTATCATCTTTATCATTTTTGCTGGCAATGCCAACATTTTTTGGCGCCATTGCTAGGGATAGATTTTTCTATCCTTGGTCCTCACGACATTTTTTTAATCATCTAATATTTTAAACCATTCATTAGCGTGACACACCATTTTCTAGCGCCATTTCATCTCTTCATCTTTTCATCACCTTAACCTTATATACTTCCTCTCACTAATCCTTTCATCTTCTCTATTTGCACCTTTAGCACCTGGACATTTCGGTTTGTTTCTTGTTTGGGTGGCGACTCCACTTATTCATCCATTATTTCTCAAACAAGAAGCCCTCCCTGATATCCATTTGCTTCTCCCCAACTAACCTTTCGGTCTTTGCCTTTTGGACCTTAAAGCTAGATTCATGCTCAAGTGACGACTCTGCTTCTTTCATTTCTTACAAGAATTTCTGCTAGAAGCTTGCTTCATGGGGATCTCTTGATTTTTTTGAGCAAGGGTCTCTCTCTAGCATCCATTTGGTCCCTCCTTTTCTCTTTAAGCAAGTCATCATTGATGACTTGTTTGCCTCGTGTCATTTTACTAACTTTCTTCATGATATGCTGGAAGAGGCCATTCATAAATTGCCTTTGTTCTCGGGTGGTGATTCAACCACTGCTAGAAAGCATCTCTCCAGGGTTGCTCATATAATAACCAGATATTGTCTTCCTTGACAATATAATCATGAAGATGTCAAGATGCGCCTCTTTGCCTTTTCCTTAGAAGGTGATGCTATGGATTGGTTTCGTAGTTGTCGGGAGGATTCTCTCGCTTCTTTACAATACATCATCAATTCTGTTAAGGATATATATATGAAACAAGGTGGCTCGCCTTGTGTCCCTAGTACTCTGCAGAAGGTGATCTTGTAAAGAACCCAACTATCAACGAAAGATTTCAAAACCATACTCCATATCAAAATATGCCATATTGCAGGGATTGCGAATGTTCTCATGATGAATCCAATTGTACCGTTGCAAGACAAATCCATGATAGTGGAAAAGCAGGAACAAGTTGTCAAATCAATATCGATAGTGAAAGGGAAAATGATAAGCATCTTATTAAAGAACTAAAGCAGCTGCTAAAAAACATGGAACTTAATCAAGAAAAAATGATAGCTGATTACACCAAGGATATGAGAACTTTGTACACCCAACTAGAAAAACATGATGAGGAGATAGGAATCATGAAAATTAATCACTTCGATCACATAACCACCGTAGTAGAAAAGTGTGCTCAGAAGATAGAGGCTATGAGGACCAACATGTAGAATCATCATGAGAAAGAAATGTGTACTATTCAAGTAAATCATAACATAATGATGAAGGACATGGAAACTGGTCAGTTTTCTCTTTAGAACAGATTGTTAGCCATGGAGGAAAAGGAAGTGCAATTAATAAAATATATGGAAGCTAGTCAGATATATTTTCAGAATAAATTATTGACCATGGAGGAAAGCCATGCCAAGGAAATCAATGCTATGAAGGTTGAACACTCTAACCAGATTGATGCCATTAGAATCGAAAAGACCACTTTTCAGGATAAGCTGCAAATGATGAAAAACGCACAAGTTCTGAGACTTTAGGTTAGATAAAAGCACAAAGGGTTTATTCTTAAGGAGTGATTGTATGGTGTTACCCTACCTCAAGGTTTTGATATCAATAAGGAGAACACTGCACAAGACATATGCCTGTTCATACAATATTCCTTGACATCTCTCCATGGGGAGTCTTTAGCTTCTATATAGGCCTCATACATACAATACCATGGGTCATTACCATGGTTCCCTCAATACCATCTGCCTAATATAATGGGCTTATTATATTATTGCTAACTACTTGTGGTCCCTTACATGATACGGGTTAACCACTTTATTTATTACTATGGCCCATCCCATTATTACATTATTCCCTTGGGTACCTCCCTTTGTACCCCATACTATCCCCCCTAGATATACTACGCCATCTCATTGCAAGGAGGTTATTAAGGACAAGTTGACTTTGGATAAGGAAGACCGAGCTTATGTATCACCATTAACATATCATATTCAGAATAAGCTTGGGCATACTTCAGATTCTTCAGTTCTTACGTCCAAACATCTTCAAGATTAGGACAAGAAATCTATAGTGGTCTCATTGTTGACATCACAACCCACTTGAAAGAAAAGAAAAAAAGAAAAAATCAAAAGGAAGTGATTTGATGCATCTGATGGCCGAGAGCAACTCGATTTTCGGATAAGACAAAGTCCCACGATATGCAGGATCGGGCATAGCACATCCAAAAAACAACCAAGAAAGTAGGCAAATCCTCAATATGCACTATATTGAACACATCTTATGCCACAGGGCATCCTTTGTATTGTATTTCTAACCCTACACCTTGTCATTTCATCATTTCATTCCCGTTTTAGGATTAGATTTACTTTTCATGTTGATGGTTAGAAGAGCTTTTATTTCATGTGCTTAATGTTATATGATGATTTTTGGATGGAGCTACTTATGTAATTTTGTGTGTTGTTTGGATGCAGATTCTGGATTCTCACATTCCTCCGCGTGTTCCCAAGTAGAGCCAGATGTTGACCACTTTGTGTCAACGACCCCATAGTAGTACACCTTTTTCCGCAAAAAGGATCTATCATGTTCATGTGTTCGCATCATTCATATTTCATCATCAGTCGACAGTTTGTTGAAGATGTAAACCCATTCTGCATGGTTATAATGAAAATGATCTTAATAAAACCATCATGTATGTAACAACCTAGGTAAGCATAGTATTTTGGTGACGATTTCTATTGTAGGAGGTTTTCTGTCTCACTGATTCATTTGTCTCTAGACACAAATGATCAACGGAGTTTTTTCCTCCAACCTCACCCCAAAGCTAGGGTGGATTTTGTTGTCAAGATATTGAGTCATAATGTTTTTTATCGAGTCCTTGTAAAAGTAATTTGGGAATAATCCTAGCTAATTGGCTAGATTATTTTATTACAAGGTACTTGATTTTCTAGATCATATTTAGGGGGTCTATGACGAATGGGTGTTCCCCCTTCGTGTGTTAAACTGTAAAATCTTCTTGTAAAAAAATTATTAGTGCATGGTCCCTCATAATTAGACACTATGGCTAAATATTATAGGGTTGGAAAAATTATTAATCCCCTCATAAGTCAATTAATTAAATTTTTCAGACAAAATTAAATTAAATCTTAAGCTAGAAATTTAATTAATTTTGTGTCCTAGGTAATATTAAATTCTCCAAAGGTGAAATTCGTGCGTTTTAAAGAAGATAATTTTTGGAGGTCCCCGTCCAAGGGAATATTGAAGAAATCAAGAAATTTTGGACCCTTGGGCCTTGGTGGTTAAGTCAAAGTCAAATTTTGGAGGAAATTAACTCGAAATAATTAATTTTGAGTAAATTAAAAATCAATTAAATGAAAAATTCGATTTTTATCAAAAAATAAATAATTTTGATGACGATGATTAAAGGTTAATTAAATCTTTAAGAACGGTCGAGATTAATTTGACAGGGATCAAACCAATTAGCCGTTGGAGAACTTATCTATAAATTAGAGGTCGGTGTCAGTGTATTTTTTTATCTGATCTTTGAATTGTGTACTAAACTCTCAAAATCTCTTGTATATGTTCTGGAATTAATGCAAAAGTCTTTGGGGTTTCAACTTGCGGTGGTGTTCCTCTTCAGGAATTTATGGTAACATTGTTTTAATTTTTGCTTAATATTACTATCAATCTATATCTCTCTTAGAGCAATCTGAATACATGTATCTTATTCAGTTTATTGGATCTAGGAGAACATTTTTAATTTTGATTGAATTAACAGGTATCTCTATTTCTTCAGATTTTTATTGTTATTCTATTTCTCTACTTGGTTTGATGGTTGATCTAATGTTTGCAGAAGGTCTCTCAGTTTTTCATTGAGCGTTTGTGGATAGTCCTAGGTTGGACAAACCAACTTTCAACACATATTTTTTGAAGAGCCTACGTCATTTAAGCTTCAGGATTTATCTAACGATTAATTTTTTCTACAAGGTGTTTTTGCACTAGTATCTCTCTAAAAAAACCAAAATCAATCTTTAAAATATTTTGTGGGGAAATTAATAGATATGGCTAGTAAGAGCCTTAGATTATCAGATTTGGGAGCGGAGTTGGACTCATACTCCTAGGATCTGATAGATTTGCAACCTTTGTGCATAGATCTGTAAATATTTTGTATAGATCTGAAAATTTTGTAGCTTGAGTTTTTATTCATTTTTGTATATTTGGGATTTGGGTATTTCTTGTTTTGTTTTGTTTTGCAGGTGCGGATCTAAAGAAAAAATTTAATTTGGAGCCAGATCTAGATCCTGGAGGGAAAGATCTGGCCTCAATACCATTTTTGCAAGAATAAATAATTCAAAGCTATTTTTCTAAGGGTTTCAAATTTAGATTTGAGGTTTTTCAAAGGGAAATTTGAAGCAGGAATATATTGGTTTAATATTTAAATTTATGGGATTTATTTTGATGTTCTTGGGCTATCATTTGCTGCCTCGAAGCCCTTCAAAAATTGCTCTTCTTTCTTTGCTGCGTTTTTGCTCCTCTCTACAAATTTCGACTTTTTTTTTCCTCCCAGCTCCTTTCTCCTTTCTCCCTCTCATGCAGTCTTCTTCCTTACTGTGTTTTTCCTTTCGCTGCATCTTCGACTTGCGTCCTTATCGCTCCCTAACCCTCATATCATCTTTATCATTTTTGCCGACAATGACAACATTTTTTGGCACTGTTGCCGGGGATATTTTATTCTCGGCGCTTATACGACATTTTATATTCATTCTCCTCATATCGTCTTTATCATTTTTGCCGGCAACGCCAACATTTTTTAGCTCCATTGTCGGGGATAGATTTTTCAGTCCTTGGTTCTCATGACATTTTTTTTAATCATCTCACCTTTTAAACCATTCATTAGACCGTCAAGTTGCACAACATTTTCTAGCGCGATTTAATCTCTTCATCTTTTCATCACCTTAACCTTATATTCTTCTTCTCACTAATCCTTTCATCTTCTCTATCTGCACCTTTAGCACCTGGACATTTCGGTTTGTTTCTTGTTTGCATGGTGACTCCACTTATTCATCCATTATTTCTCAAACAAGAAGCCCTCCTTGATATCCATCTACTTCTTTCTGACTAACCTTTCGGTTTTTGCCTTTTGGATCTTAAAGTTAGATTCATGTTCAAGTGGCGACTCCATTTCTTTCATTTCTTACAAGAATTTCTGTTAGAAGCTCGCTTCTTGGGGATCTCTTGATTTTTTTGAGCAAAGGTCTCTTTCTAGCATCCATTTGGTCCCTCCTTTTCCGTTTAAGCAAGTCATCATTGATGACTTGTTTGCCCCGTGTCATTTTACTAACTTTCTTCATGATATGCCAGAAGAGGCCATTCATAAATTGCCTTTGTTCTTGGGTGGTGATTCAGCCACTGCTAGAAAGCATCTCTCTAGGGTTGCTCATATAGTAACCAGATATTGTCTTCCTTCACAATATAATCATGAAGATGTGTCTCTTTGCCTTTTCCTTAGAAGGTGATGATATGGATTGGTTTCGTAGTTGTCCTGAGGATTCTTTCGCTTCTTTACAATATATCATCAATGCTTTTAAGGATAGATATATGAAACAAGGTGGCTCTCCTTGTGTCCCTAGTACTATGCAAAAAGATGAAAGTGATCTTGTAAAGAACCCAACTATCAACGAAAGATTTCAAAACCATTCTCCATATCAAAATATGCCATATTGTAGGCATTCTGAATGTTCTCATGATGAATCCAATTGTACCATTGTAAGACAAATCCATGATAGTGGAAAAGTAGGAACAAGTTTTCAAATTAGTATCGACAATGAAAGGGAAAATGATAAGCATTTTATTAAAGAACTAAAGCAACTGGTAAAAACAATGGAACTTAATCAAGAAAAATTGATAGTTGATTATGCCAAGGATATGAGAACTTTGTACACCCAATTAGCAAAACGTGATGAGGAGATAGGAATCATGAAAATTAATCACTCCGATCACATAGCCATCGTAGTAGAAAAGTGTGCTCATAAGATAGAGGCTATGAGAACCGACACGCAAAATCATCATGAGAAAGAAATGAGTACTTTTCAAGTAAATCATAACATAATGATGAAGGACATTGAAGCTAGTCAGATTTCTCTTCAGAACAAACTGTTAGCCATGGAGGAAAAGCAAGTGCAATTAATAAAAGATATGGATGCTAGTCAGATATGTTTTCAGAATAAATTATTGACCATGGAGGAAAGCCATGCCAAGGAAATCAATGCTATGAAGGTTGAACACTCTAACCAGATTGATGCCATGAGAATCGAAAAGACCACTCTTCAGGATAAGTTACAAATGAGGAAAAATGCACAAGTTTCGAGACTTTACGTTAGATCAAAGCACAAAGGGTTTGTCACAACTCACAGATCTCCTGGGCCATTGAAGCATTTCCCATCTTATCGCAGGGAGGTTATTAAGGACAAGTCGACTTTGGTTAAGGAAGACCGAGCTTATGTATCACCATTAACAGAGTATATTGAGAATAAGATTGGGAATACTTTAGATTCTTTGGAACTTTTGTCCAAATATCTTCAAGATCAGGACAAAAAATCTATAGTGGTCTCATTGTTGACATCACAGCCCACCCAAAAGAAGAGAAAAAAGCAAAAAGCAAAAAGAAGCGATTTGATGCATCTGATGTCTGAGAGTAGCTCGATTTTCGGATAAGTCAAAGTCTTACGATATGTAGGATCGGGCATGGCACATCCAAAAAGCAACCCACAGATTTGCCATAAAGCAGACAAATGCTCAATAAGCACTATATTGAACACCTCTGATGCCATAGAGCATCCTTTGTATTGTATCTCTAACCCTACACTTTTTCATTTCATCATTTCATTCCTGTTTTAGGATTAGATTAACTTTTCATGTTGAAGGTTACAAGAGCTTTTATTTCATGTGCTCAATGTTATATGATGATTTTTGGATGGATGCTACTTATGTAATTTTGTGTGTTGCTTGGATGTAGATTTTGGATTCTCACATTCCTTCGATGAAGCCACGTGTCTCCAAGTAGAGCCAGATGTTGACCACTCTGTGTCAACCGACCCCATGGTAGTACACATTTTTCGCAAAAGAGATCTATCATGTTCAAGTGTTCACATCATTCAGATTTCATCATTAGTTGGCAGTTTGTTAGAGATGTAAACCCATTCTGCATGGTTATAATGAAAATGATCTTAATAAGACCATCATGTATGTAACGACCTAGGTAAGCATAGTATTTTGGTGACGATTTCTATCCTAGAAAGTTTTTTGTTTCACTGATTCATTTGTCTCTAGACACAAATGATCGGCAAAGCTTTTTCCTGCAACCTCACCACAAAGCTAGGGTGGATTTTGTTGTCAAGATATTAAGTGAGTCCTAGTGTTTTTTGTCGAGTCCTTGTAAAAGTAATTTTGGAATAATCCTAGTTAATTGGCTAGATTATTTTATTACAAGTTACTTGGTCTTCTAGATCATATTTTGAGTCACAAAATTGGGTAGATATTTGAGGGTCTATGATGAATGGGTGTTCCCCCTTTATATATTAGATTGTAAAATCTGCATGTAAAAAAATATTTAGTGCATGGTCCCTCATAATTAGACACCATGGCTAAATATTAGAGTGTTGGAAAAATTATTAATCCCTTCATAAGTCAATTGATTAAATTTTCAGGCAAAATTGAAATAAACATTAAGCCAAAAATTTAATTAATTTTGTGTTCTAGGTAAAATTACATTCTCCAAAGGTGAAATTTGTGGGTTTTAAAGAAGTTAATTTTTGGAAGTCCCCGTATAAGTGAATATTGAAGAGATCAAGAAATTTTAGACCCTTGGGCCTTGGTGGTTAAGTCAAAGTCAATTTTTTGAGGAAATTAACTAAAAATAATTAATTTTGAGTTAATAAAAAATCAATTAAATGAAAAATTCGATTTTTTCTCAAAAAATAAATAATTTTGACGCTGATGATTAAAGGTTAATTAAATCTTTATAAACGGTTAAGATGAATTTGACAGGGATCAAGCCAATTAGCCGTTGGAGAATTTATTTATAAATTAGAGGTCAGTGTCAGTCTATTTTTTTATTCGATCTTTGAATCGTGTACTAAGCTCTCAAGCTCTCATTTATACATTCTGGAATTAATGCAAAAGTCATTGGGGTTTCAACTTGCAGCGGTGTTCCTGTTCATTAATCTATCGTAACATTGTTTTTAATTTTTGCGTAGTATTATGTGAAAACTATCAATCAATAGCTCTCTTAGAATAATATGAATATAGGTATCTTATTCAATTTGTTGGATCTAGGGTAACAATTTTAATTTTGATTGAATTAGCAGGGATCTCTATTTCCTCAGAATTTTATTGTTATTCTATTTTTCTACTTGGTTTGATGGTTGATCCAGTGTTTGCAGAAGATCTCTTGGGTTTTCATTGAGCGTTTGGGGATAGTCCTCGGTTGGACCAGTCAACTCTTAACACATATTTTTTGAAGAGCCTACCTCATATAAGCTTCAGGATTTATCTAACGATTAATTTTTTTTGCAAGGTGTTTTTGGGCTAGTACTTCTCGAAAAACCAAATTTAATCTTTAAAATATTTTGTGAAGAAATTGATAGATCTGGCTAGTAAGAGCCTTAAATTATCAAATCTGGGAGCGGAGTTGGACTTATACTTCTCATATTTGATAGATCTGCAACCTTTGTGCATAGATCTGTAAACATTTTGTATAAATCTGAAAATTTTGTTGCTTGGGTTTTTGGGGTTTTCATTCATTTTTGTATATTTGGGATTTGGGTATTTTTTGTTTTTGTTTTTGGTTTTGCAGGTGCGGATGTAAAGAAAAAATTTCATTTGGAGCCAGATCTAGACCCTAAAGCGCAAGGTCTGGCCTCAATACCATTTTTGCAAGAACAAATTATTCAAAGTTATTTTTCTAAGGGTTTCAAATTCAGATCTGAGGATTTTCTGAGGAAATTTGAAGCAGGAATATATCGGTTTAACATTTAAAGTTCTGGGATTTATTTTGAGGTTCTTGGGCTATAATTTACTGCCTCGAAGCTCTTCTAAAATTGGTTTTTCTTTCTTTGTTGTGTTTTCGCTCCTTTGTAAATTTCGACTTTTTTTTTTCCTCCCAGCTCCTTTCTCCCTTCTCCCTCTCACGCAATCTTCTTCCTTATTGTGTTTTTCCTTTGGCTGCACCTGCGACCTGCGTCCTTGTTGCTCCCTAACCCTCATATCATCTTTGTTGACCACTGGAGTGGCACCTAATGATTATATGAAGACTCCATGCCCAAGGATGATCTAGAGGACACTTGTACCATTAGATATCATCAATCAATAAAGTTTTTTAACTCTACTTCTATCTTGTTTATGAGAGATTTTTCGGCAAAAATCACATGAGAAACTATTTGTCAACGCGTTTCGAACCAACTACTTCTATCTTCTCATCATCTTTCTTGTACCCAGATTCCACACCCTATGGGGAATTATAATAAGTGATATTAGTAATGATGAGTTTTGAGTCTATAACAGGTCTAGGATGTTGGGACTCAATCAGAAAACGAGTACATCTTGGAGTGTTTTTTTATCTAGTTAATTATCCATTTTTTTCAGAGGTGGATATTTTTCTAGGTTTTTTCACTCACGTTTTACTCCAAAGCCGGGGTGACGGTTTGAAGGTTGAGCCCTTGACACATCTTAGTGTCTAGAGTCGATGTATATTACCATACTAGATCACATAAAAAATTTCGTGGAATTTGGTTAGGTCTAGGTAGCCATTTTTTAATTTTTTAGATTTCCCGCATGTAAAAAATTGCAAATAAAAGTTGTATTTAAATTGTAATAAGTGTAGTCTAGAGAAGTTGTATGGGGTATGAGTAATCAAAATTACACCTCTCACCCTCAACTTTCTACTATGACACGTTTTAAGGGGTTAATAATGTGTTTTGGACCCTCAAAACCCACTTTTCCTAAGTTTAGAGGGAAATCTGGCAATTAATTAAGCTATAAACTAAATAAATGGAGAAAAATAAATATCCACACATGCTAAATGTTGTGGAAATGATGTGGAAAATTATGGGAGAGTTAAAGTGAAGTCCCAAGGTGATGTGGACTCCTAAAATTAAAAAAAGGACATGTGCTCAAATAAAATAGAATTTCTGGCATTAAATGAAAATGCTGCTTGGAAATTTGAATTTGTGAAGTTAATGCACATTTGGGAGGATTTGAGAGAATATTTGGTAGAGATTTTTGTGGGAAATTGTTTCCACATGGGTTACCACTCATATACACTTGTCATTCCACCATGAAATTCGAATTTGGCACATAAGGGAAGAAGAAAATGATGTCCACTTTGCCAGAATTTCGATTTTTACACTTGGCATTGGAGCTCCATTCGACAAATTCGAATTTCTCTTTGGGATTGTCACCTCATGCAACTTGTTTAATCACTTCTACATTGGGATTGGCTCCAATGCCATTTGTCATTGTCATTTTTCATTGGGATTTGCTCCCACCTCTCTATATAATAGAGCCATGGGCTCTCACATTGATCATATTGTTACTAGCTATTGTGCTTACAGAAGCGCTACTGCCTTGTACACTTTCAGAAATATCAAAAAAGACTTTGGGGTTTGATTCATGGGTGTTCTTCCTTTTCGAGTGTGATGAATTGTTGAGCATTGGTATAATTCCACACTCATGCTTTGATCTAATTTGCTTCCATATGCTCTTGTAGATTTGTTAATGTAGAGCTAACTTGCATTGACATTTGATTTAGAAGTATGCTATAAGTATAGAATGCTCTAATTGGTTTTAAATAAATCTCTAGAGTTTCTTATCATTGTTTAATGCTAAATCTATATGGAATTAATTTTTGATTGAAATTTTGTAGAGGGAACATCTTGTTGGGATTACAGAATCAAGCGTGGAGAAGTTTTTGGAGAGACCAATCCACTCTTGATACATTTTTAAAGGAGCTCTCATTTGTTCTTTGAACATTCATAGTCTTATTTTACAAAGTGGTTTTGCAGGGATTTCATCACATAGTTTGTACACAAGCCGAGAACTTCTAAATTTAAATCTCTTTTAAAAAAAACATTGTACTTCATTTCTTTCATTTGCTATCTAAGAGCTTGAAGATGGCTAAGCAAAGATGAGAGTTTACTCTCACTCTTTAGCGTAGCCTTTTCTAAATTATAATTGTACATATACATTTTATCTTGCTGATTTTTCCATTAATACTTAACTTATTTTGCAGCCATTGTTTGGATTGTTTGTTAACTCTTGTGTGGTAGATTTTGAAGAGAAACTTCCCGCAACATCTAACAAGTGTTTGCAGGACCTTTGACAAGTGTTGGGGGTTCGATTTCCAAGGATGTCGTGAGCCCTTTTGATGCATATTTTGGCCAAGTCGAGTTCACTAGAGGGCTGCCCATTTTCCTCTTTAAACCGTGGGCATTTGGAGGAAACTCCCACCTTGTTTCCCTTGCATAAGTTTTGTGAGATCTGGTCACTACTTTCTCAAAAAAGGAGGTCTAGTGTCCAAGTTTCAAGAAATTATTGTGAGGACTCTCTTTGAAGTATAGTTGAGAACTTTGAAGGGCCCTCTTCTCATTGTAATATTAATAAAAGATCTAACTTGCTTGTGGTAGCTTGGGATTTCTCCCATGGTATCCTATCTCCCCATTTAGAGGGAGGCTTTTCTTGGGTGGATTGACATTTGCATGGTTTAAGCTTTCATACTTCATTCACTTACATGCATGCTTTAATTGGGAATTAACACAACCTCACTATCACATTTCATTAAGTTAAAATTTGTTACAATTCATTTGAGCTTTGCATTTTCATTCTCATTGTTGCTTGGAGCTACAAGCTTACACTTTACTTTGGGCAATTCATCCTTTACATACAAGCATTTTATATTCGTAACAAACTTTGATTCGTTTCCATTTAACTTGGTAAATTGTTTCATGAGCACTTGAATACATGCTTCAATTTTATGCTACATTGTTATCTTGAATATTGGAGCAATTTATTGTCATTGTCTATTTGAAACAAATTTTACTTTCAAGCAAATTACTTGTATCATTTTAATTCATTGATAAAACACATGCAACACTTGTAAGCTAATTTTATTCCTCCAATTGAAGTTATGATTGCAACTTATGTTGAACACTATTTCATTTTCAAGTATTGCAAATCAATCTCTTTGAAGTATTTGCATGTATCATTATTTTTATTTGGGGAATTAACACAATTTGCATTTCATCTAGGCATTTTAGTGTAGGAAAGCCTCAAGCCTCATCAAAATTTTATTTCCAACATAATTTGGTTGAAGTAGATATCTTAGGGATCCTCTACTCTTCTATTGACTCCTCACTGTGAGATCCATATCATTGGGCGAGGGTGAGGTCTGAGGATTGAAGAGTTAAATTGTAATCTTGTTGTACAATTAATTAATAAAATTAACCAAGAGCACTTTCCATTACATTTACTTTACTTGTCTCTTGATGGTTTGAATTTTCATATGCAAAGTCTATTGCAAAGGCAAGTATTGTAATAATTTCAAACAAGTGTTTTATTTTCATGTTTCAAATTTAATTGCATATTGATGTCTTGGTTTAGCACTTTCTTTCTTTTACATTTCCAAGTTAATTACTAATTTTTGGGTTTTGGCAAGATATGTTTCACATGTTTTGATTTATAAAGTTGATTATCTCAAAAGCATTTTGTATCTTATATATCTTGTGCTAACAATTTTTATTTACATTTCAGGGTGACTTTGTTTTCTCTTTTGAGAGCATTGCATTTTACATTGAGCAAATACATCTTTAAAATTGTTGAGCAAATTCCTTATAAGGCAGTGGTTTTATGGTTTTTAATCATATTAATGATTGACATTGTTATTTCAAGTTGCTCACTTCATATTTGCTTATAAATCTTTAAAAGTAATCCATTTTCACTATAACGCTCTCCTAGAAATTCACATATTTTAACTTAACTTTTCTTTATGGATCACCCCCTTAGCTAACCTAGGAGATAGCTCAAAAAGAGAGAGTCGGGATTAGTGTGACAACCCCTTCTCTGAGTTCCCTGCCACCAACCACACCTTGTGGGGTTGAAGGCTTTTATCACTGACTTGTAGGTAGGTGTAGGCGGCAGGGTCAACATCTTTGGCGCTGTTGTTGGGGATAAGTCTTCTTGTACCTGGGAAAAATCGATTAACCTTTTGGTTTTAACATTTTGAACTTTAGATTTAGATTCTTGCTCAAGTGGCGACTCCACTCAATCCAAATGTTGCAAGAGTATCTACTAGAAGAAATTCAAGTGGTCTAGTTAGCCCCTCTCCTGATCCTGAAAAAGTTTTTAGAGAGAAGTTGAATAGACTTTTTCGTAGTAGAACTCTTGCTAGTCTTGGGCAAGATGTTATTTCTGATATTCATTTGCTTTTTCAAGAACAAGTAGAGCCTAGCATCATGAATGATTTTTTTGCTCCTTGTGACTTCACTAACATAAATGGCTATCCTCACAATATCCCTGACAAGGCTATTGAAAAATTGCCTTTCAAGGTAACAATGCCATTAGTGCTACATCACATATGAAAAACTTTAATGTTTGTATCTTTAAATGGTGTAACACTGCTAATTATGAGGATATGAAGATGAGGTTTTTTGTTTTATCTTTAGAAGAGGATGCTCTTGATTGGCTCACTGAGCAACTTGCTAACTCATATAACTCTTTACAAGCCATTTTGACTGCATTTTTAGATAAGTTTGGAGAGAAGAAGGAAAATAGGCATTTGATCAATGCCATTAGCAACATGAAGAAAAATGAGAATGAGACAATGGAGGAGTTTAACAAGAGATTCAATGAATTAGTAAAAAGCATGCCTGCTACTGTTAAACCTCCTGATGAATTTATTTTATGCTCATATCTAGATGCTTTTGGGGTCGACACTGCCTATGAGTTGAGGAGGAAGAAGCCTACGAATCTAAGTGTAGCTCAATCTGAAGCCTTGAAGATAGAAAGGGCTAGAAAGCAATCAGGAAAATCTGAAATTCCTGGTGTCAATAGAGGGCCATCAAAATCAAATGATTACAAAGGCAAGGCCAAGGAAAGACTACACATGATCCTATGAAAGAATTAACTCAACTCATCAAGAGCATGGAAGCAAATCACATCAAAGAAATGCAAACCATGCAAAATAGGTTGGTGGCCATGGAGAGATCACAAGTGCAAAGATTCCAAACTAGGCCAAATGATAGATAGCAAAAGAATAAAGGCCCTCAACAGGAGCACAGGCCTCCAAATCCATTGGAATCCACCAACATGGTAGATCAGATTCCCCCTTTTTGTAGGCCATGTAATCAGTTCCATGAAGAAGCCACATGCCCATATGTGAAGAGAATCATGGGAAGTGGCATGTTAGGAGATGAACATGTAGGGACAACTGGTCAAATCAATATGTTCTCCATGGAGGATCAGATATACACCATTGAAAGAAATCAAGAGATTGACCATATGCTTAATAATCTTGGGGTTTACAATATGATTGCAAATTTTGACGAGATCACTAAAATTTTTGGGGAAAAACCTACATCTGGACAAATTCTTGCTATGGAAAAACACAAAGGGATGACTTATCAGAGAAGGGATATCCAAGACCAGAATAATCGCATAAATTTTTCTCATCCTACTTCAGAATTGAATTTTGACTTAGGCAATTGGTTGAATAATGCAAAGGTTTCTATTCCATTGACAAAACTTTTAAGGATACCATCTCAAAGGGCCAAGTTACTAAGTGCCATTGAAGTTACTCAAAGGGAAGAAAAGCCTAGTGACGAACCAGAAGATGAGGAAATTGTATTGAAAAGTATGAACTGTTATGTGGTGAATGAAGATCATCTACCATTTTATGTTTTTTTGATAGTGAATGATCGTCTTTTACACAATTGCATGCTTGATTCAGGGGCTTCATCAAATGTCATGACCAAGAAAGCCATGGAGCAATTGAATTTAAGGGTTTCTAGGCCCTATCACAACATATGTTCAATAGATTCTAAAAGAATTGAAGTGTGTGGGATAATTAAAGATTTACAGGTTTTCCTAGCTGCATACACAGATAGAATAATGACTATGGATATTGTTGTGATAGATGTTCTAGATTCATGGGGAATGCTCCTATCAAGAAAATGGGCATCTGATCTAGGTGGCAGCCTTCAAATGGACTTATCATATGCCACCATCCCCATGCCTGATAATACCTTTGTAAGACTTGATCGAGAGTTAGAGAAAAGATATCATGTTGAAGATCCAAGGAAACCCAACAATGAGATTATCTATAGATCATGCCAGGCAGGGAGTGATGCAGTGTTGACAAATTTCCTTCCCCCCTTAACATAACAGATTCAAAACGAAGAGATTAGGCATAGCTCAAAAAGCTTGGGTACTTCAAATCTTCCATCAGAGCATTTTCAAGACAAAGCAGTAGGATTGGCAATAAATGCATCATCATCACTATCGCAACTAACCAAGAAGAAAAGAAAAAAGCGAAAAAAGAAAAAAGATATAAAAAATGAACCACCAATTTTGAGCAAGATCAAGCCTCAACGCATCAATAGTCGGAAAAGGAAAAGGAAGAGGTTTGGTATATTTGATGGCCACAAACATGTTAATATTGGGGCAAGTCATAGTCCCAAGATAGTCAGAATTGGGCAAGGCACATCGAAGAAAGAATCTATGGACTTGCCTGTGAGTACGCAGGTTTTAAAGATGGATTTTATCGAAGACATCTGATGCCATGGGGCATCTTTTTGTATCATATTTTCAACCTTATCTCGTGTTATTTTTGTTTAAGTAGTTTTATTTCATGAATAAATTGTCATTTATGCTCTTAGAATAAATTTCCATTTCTTTGTTTCTGTACTTTATTTCATTTGATGATATTTTGAATGGATACTGCTGATATATGTCTTTTGTCGATGGATGCAGATTCCAGGTTCTTGCACACTATCACTTCATATCTAGCATGCATCCCCATATGGAGCCAAATGTTGACCACTCGAGTGACACCTGATGATTGTATGAAGACTCCATGCCCAAGGATGATCTAGAGGACACTTGTATTATTAGATATCGTCAATCAACATAGTTTTTTAACTCTACTTCTATTTTCTCATCATCTTTCTTGTACCCAGATTCCACACCCTACGGGGAATTGTAATAAGTGATACTAGTAATGATGAGTTTTGAGTCTGTAACAGGCCTAGGATGTTGGAACTCGATCAGCGAATGAGTACACCTTGGAGTGTTTTTTTTATTTGGTTAATTATTCCTTCTTTTACAGAGGTGGATAATTTTTTAGGTTTTTTCACTCACGTTTTACCCCAAAGCCGGGGTGACAGTTTGAAAGTTGAGCCCTTGATGCATCTTAGTGTCTAGATTCGATGTATGTTACCATACTAGATCACATAAAAAATTTCGTGGAATTTGGTTGAGTTTAGGTAGTCATTTTTTAGTTTTTTAGATTTCCCGCAGGTCCAAAATTGCAAATAAAATTGTATTTAAATTGTAATAAGTGTAGTCTAGAGAAGTTGTATGGGGTATGAATAATCAAAATTACACTTCTCACCCTCAACTTTCTAAATGACACACTTTGAGGGGTTAATAATGTGTTTTGGACCCTCAAAACCCACTTTTCCTAAGTTTAGTGGGAAATCTGGCAATTAATTAAGCCATAAATTAAATAAATGGAGAAAAATAAATATCCACACATGCTAAATGTTGTGGAAATGAGGTGGAAAATTATGGGAGAGTTAAAGTGAAGTTCCAAGGTGATGCAGACTCCTAAAATCAAAGGACATGTCCTCAAATAAAATCGAATTTCTGGCATTAAATGAAAACGCTGATTGGAAATTCGAATTTGTGAAGTTAATGCACATTTTAGAGGATTTGGGAGAATATTTGGTGGAGAGTTTTGTGGGAAATTGTCCCCACATGGGTTACCACCCATATACACTCGTCATTCTACCATAAAATTCGAATTTGGCACATAAGGGAAGAAGAAAATGATGTCCACTTGCCAGAATTCGATTTTTACACTTGGCATTGGAGCTCTATTCAACAAATTTGAATTTCTCTTCGGGATTGTCACCTCATGCCACTTGTTTAATCACTTCTACATTGGGATTGGCTCCAATGCCATTTGTCATTGTCATTCTTCATTGGGATTTGCTCTCAACTCTCTATATAATAGAGCCATGGGCTCTCACATTGTATGATATTGTTACTAGCTATTGTGCTTGCGGAAGCGCTGTTGCATTGTACACTTTCAGAAATATCAATAAAGACTTTGGGGTTTCATTCATGAGGTGTCCTCCTTTTCAAGTGTGATGAATTGTTGAGCATTGGTATAATTCCTTTTACTCATGCTTTGATCTAATTTGCTTCCATATGCTCTTGTAGATTTGTTAATGTAGAGCTATCTTGCATTGCCATTTGATTTAAAAGTATGCTCTAAGTATATAATGCTCTAGTTGGTTTTAAATAAATCTCTAGAGTTTCTTATCATTGTTTATTGCTAAATCTATATGCAACTAATTCTTGATTGAAGTTTTGTAAAGGGAACATCTTGTTGGGATTACAGAATCAAGCGTGAGGGGAAGTCTTTGGAGAGACCAACCCACTCTTGATACATTCTTAAAGGAGCTCTCATTTGTTCTTTGAACCTTCATAGTCTTATCTTACAAAGTGGTTTTGTAGGGATTTAGGCACATAGCTTGTACACAAGCCGAGAACTTATAAATTTAAATCTCTTTTAAAAAAAAACATTGTACTTCATTTCTTTCATTTGCTATCTAAGAGCTTGAAGATGGCTAAGCAAAAACGAGAGTTTACTTTCACTTTTTAGCTTAGGCTTTTGTAAATTATAATTGTACATATACATTTTATCTTGTTGATTTTTCCATTAATACTTAACTTATTTTGCAGCCATTGTTTGGATTGTTTGCCAACTCTTGTGTGGCAGATTTTGAAGGGCAATTTCCCGCAACATCTAACAAGTGTTTGCAGGACCTTTGGCAAGTGTTGGGGGTTCGATTTCCAAGGATGTCGTGAGCCCTTTTGAAGCTTATTTTGGCCAAGTCGAGTTCACTAGAGGGCTGCCCATTTTCCTCTCTAAGCCATGGGCATTTGGAGGAAACACACACCTTGTTTCCCTTGCATAAGTTTTGTGAGATCTTGTCACTACTTTCTCAAAAAAAGAGGTCTAGTGTCCAAGTTTCAAGCAATTATTGTGAAGACTCTCCTTGAAGTATAGTTGAGAACTTTGAAGGGCCCTCTTCTCTTTGTGATATTAATAAAAGAACTAACTTGCTTGTGGGAGCTTGGGATTTCTCCCATGGTATCCTATCTCCCCATTTAGAGGGAGACTTCTCTTGGGTGGATTGATATTTGTATGGTTTAAGCTTTCATACTTCATTCACTTACATGCATGCTTTAATTGGGAATTAACACAACCTCACTATCACATTTCATTAAGTTAAAGTTTGTTACAATTTCATTTGAGCTTTGCATTTTCTTTCTCATTGTTGCTTGGAGCTACAAGCTTACACTTTACTTTGGGCAATTCATTCTTTACATGCAAGCATTTTATATTCTTAACAAACTTTAATTCGTTTCCATTTACCTTGGTAAATTGTTTCATGAGCACTTGAATACAAGCTTCAATTTTATGGTACATTGTTATCTTGAATATTGGAGCAATTTATTGTCATTGTCTATTTGAAACAAATTTTATTTTCAAGCAAATTACTTGTATCATTTTAATTCATTGATGAAACACATGCAATACTTGTAAGCTAATTTTATTCCTCCAATTGAAGTTATAATTGTCCCTTATGTTTAACACTATTTCATTTTCAAGCATTGCAAATCAATCTCTTTGAAGCATTTGCATGTATCATTATTTTAAGTTGGGGAATTAACACAATTTGCATTTTATCTAGGCATTTTAGTGTAAAAAGGTCCAAGCCTCATTAAAATTTTATCTCCAACATAAGTTGGTTGAAGTAGACATCTTAGGGATCTTCTATAACTCTATTGACTCCTCACTGTGAGATCCATATCATTGGGCGAGGGTGAGGTTTGAGGATTGAAGAGTTAAATTGTAATCTTGTTATAGAGCTAATTAATAAAATTAACCAAGAGCACTCTCCATTACATTTACTTTACTTGTTTCTTGATGGTATGAGTTTTCATATGCAAAGTCTATTCCAAAAGCAAGTATTGTAATCATTTCAAACAAGTGTTTTCTTTTCATGTTTCAAGTCTAATTGAATATTGATGTATCAATTTAGCACTTCCTTTCTTTTATATTTCCAAGATAATTACTAATTTTTGGGTTTTGGCAAGATATGTTTCACATGTTTTGATTTATAAAGTTGATTATCTCAAAATCATTTTGGATCTTACATATCTTGTGCTAATAATTCTTATTTACATTTCAGGGTGACTTTGTTTTCTCTTTTGGGAGCATTGCATTTTACTTTGAGCAAATATATCTTTAAATTGTTGAGCAAATTCCTTATAAGGCACTGGTTTTATGGTTTTTAATCATATTTGTGATTGGCATTGTTATTTCAAGTTGTTTACTTCATATTTGCCCATAAATCATTAAAAGTAATCCATTTTCACTATAACACTCTCCTAGAAACTCGCATCTTTTAACTTAATCTTTCATTAGGGACCACCCCCCTTAGCTAACCTAGGAGATAGCTCAAACGGAGAGAGTTGGGATTAGTGTGACAACCCCTTCTCTGAGTTCCCTACCACCAACCACACCTTGTGGGGTTGAAGGATTTTCTCACTTACTTGTAGGTAGGTGTAGGCGGCACGGTCAACACAACTCATATTTGATGAAGTGGCCTCCAAGTCACTAACTGTCTTTGAGCATTTTCCTCCCGAAATCCTACAGAATAGGGTCCAATCATGCCTTTGTATATCTCAATCCGAGATAGTTCTGTAAAAATTGAGAGAGGTTATTGTAGATGAATATGTTCTTGAGATAAGCCTCGCTCAGTTTCCCCAAATCTGGCTTCAGCTGTTCACAATACTTTCTGCAAAAAGATGTCTAAAAAGGAATTTACACAGTCCGAAAAGTAGGTTGTGAAGATGTACTTGTACCTCTGATTATGTAATTGTTGTGTAAAATCTGAAGTAGGTTATTTTACTTTAGCATCTTAGGAACACAAACCTCCTTTAGTTTCTCAGCAATCATCTTTTATTGGCCACAATCTGTTCTGCAAAAATATGACTAAACAGGAAAAATTCGGGAACATATGTCTTCAAAGTTTCTTTAAAATCTCCCAAACCATAAGAGCTGTTACAAAACTGGGAGAGGTTTTTGTTAATAAGGATATTGGCAGAAAAAACCTCTTTCAGTTTCTGAAAATACTTTCTCATGGATTCGGAAACCATGTTTTAAATCAATGCGGTGTATAGGAAAAATATAGTTTCAATGACCATGAGACAGGCAATGGAACGGGAGCGTTGTGGCGCAATGGGAAACTGACATGGTGAAGTTTTAGTGGATGAAGGGCAACAGATGGATGATGTGGCAGATGAAGTGGAATGAACGCAACGGATAGGAGAGCAGAGGTGGACGATGACGTAGGAGCGACGGTGATGGAATAGATGTAAACCGCGTTTGGGAGTAAGTCAAGGCGGTAAATGGTTTTGGGATTTTAAGTCCCGAAACACTAAAATGTGGAAAAGGTTGTTTATGATGGCGGTTTGGAAACTGCCTATTTCGGAACCCCCCTGTCGATAAAGTTCGGACGACGAATGAGGGCTGAAAATGGTTGTGGGCCATCAGATGATGGAAGGGTGTGCGGGATGAGAGGCGAGGTGATGGGTGTTTAACACATTTGCTGAAATGGTGGTGGGGTCATGATTTCGAAGATGGAGGTGACAGCTGTGGGTCCCAGTAATTAAATGGAACGGGATTTGGTGGGGTCGGCAACTAAGGCTTGGCCCACTTAAACATAAAATTAATGTTTTAAATAAATTGTTTTAATAAAAATATAACTTTATATATTTTTTATTAAAAATAATTTATTTAAAAATTAAAAATTATATAAATAAAATCATCTGGAAGCATAAAATTTATATATGCCTCAGTATTTAACTCAGAAGGAATGCAATTTTCAGTGTGTCAAAATATGTTACAACATCGGCTTCAATGGGGACTGCTTCCCCCTGTGTGATGCAGAGAACAAGCAGATCAATTGCTTTTAGCGTTGGGCATGGAGTCATACTGTAAACCCACTCATCAACTGTTGAAATTTGGTACTGGAGGACAGGTGGTTCCCTAAGGCTTTGATCTTTGGCCCAGGGAAAAGTGTCCAAAAGAATTTAATTTTTCTCCTAAAGTGACTTTATAATTTTTATAAAGTCAAATCTAATTTAAAAGTGACTTTAAGTGATAGAGTTATTAAAGTCTAATTTTAAAGTGACTTTAATCAAGTCATTGTAAAATTAGAAAGGAAAAGCGACTTTGGAAATAAATGACTAAGTGGGTCTTTATTAAAGTGGGGAGAATTAAAAAGTAGAAAGTGAGATTTAAATGAGCATTTAATCTCAGCCCTAGATCTCAATCTATTTCAGCCATTGGATTTAGGGTTACCCAAAAGTCAGTTAGGGTTAGACTAGAGGAAAAGGAGGAAAAGGTCATTCATTCTTTCATGAGCAGATTGAGAGAGAGAGATAGCAAGAGAGCAAGGGAGATTTCTGGACAGGGAGGAGAAGGAGGCAGCAACTTGGCACACATTCCAAGGCAGCATTTTAGCAAATCCGTACAGTTGAATGAGCAAACAGTAAAAGGCAAATTTTGGGCACGATTTTCAATGAGGCCGTACAACAAATTTTCTTCACAAAAATCGAGGGCCATACAGGCAGATTTTCTGCACAGAAATCGAGGGCCGTACAACAAATTTTCTGCACAGAAATCAAGGGCAGTTCAGCTGATTTTCTGCACAAAAATCGAGGTTCGTACAGCAGTTCGTACAGTAGTCTGTACAACCGTCCGCACAGTCCGTAGAACAGCCGTACAACAGTTTTACAACAGTTTTCCAGTTGGCTGTGAGGCACGGAAAACGAGATAAGTTGTAAAAGTTTGCTTGCTGAATATTTTTCCAACTGTAAAAGCATTTTTCAGAAATAAGAAAGAGCTCTCGAACTGGTTTTCCCCAAGAGTTGTAGGGGGTTTTTCTAGGGTCACCTTGACCAAAAATCACTGTGTTTAAATGTGTTAAAATGGTTGTTTGCATGTGCTGATTTTATTTCTGCATTTTCCAGTATTCTGTAAAATTTCCAGAATTTGTGTTTTCAGCAAAATTTATTTTTCCACTATTGAATGTATGGATATGGGAAAGGGCATTTAACTATTATGGGAGAAATAAGGTGAAACTGAAAACCGGGGTGGGAAATGAGAATTTTTTTACATGGTATCAGAACTTGAGTGCTGAAGTGCAGTTTGGGACAGCAAGGAGGAAAATTACAGCCTGCTGATTTTTCACTCAGAAAATTCCAGCAAGCTGATTTTCCACAAACAACAGTTTTTATCTTTACTACAACAGTGCTATTTGTCAGATTTAGGACAACAGGATGTCATTGGGATTGAGGGTGGATGATAGGTTGGATGGGCATAGCAATTATAGCGTTTGGCAGGAGAGAATGCAGAGTATCTTTGAGGAGGCATAAGTCTGGGATATCATGGTGCATACCACACAGAACCTTGTTGTTGTGCCCACTGATGCTACTCAGTTGGCTGCTTATAATAGAAAAAACAACAAGGGTAAGAGACTGATTCTAGACGGAGTCAAAGACCATTGCATTCCTCATGTGAGAGGAAAGAGGAATGCCCATGAGATGTGGACAACATTGTCCAATCTCTACCAGAGTACCAATGAGAACCGGAAAATGGTCCTGAAGGAGAAGCTGAAGTCCATTAAGATGGGTAATGAT
>APFE030903019.1:326674-356763 GCA_000404065.3 Pinus taeda | reverse complement strand
ATAAGTTTGGAGAGAAGAAGGAAAATAGGCATTTGATCAATGCCATTAGCAACATGAAGAAAAATGAGAATTAGACCATGGAGGAGTTTAACAAGAGATTCAATGAATTAGTAAAAAGCATGCCCGCTACTGTTAAACCTCCTGATGAATTTATTTTATGCTCATATTTAGATGCTTTTGGGGTCGACACTGCCTATGAGTTGAGGAGGAAGGAGCCTACGAATCTAAGTGTAGCTCAATTTGAAGCCTTGAAGATAGAAAGGGCTAGAAAGCAGTCAGGAAAATTTGAAATTCTTGGTTTCAATAGAGGGCCATCAAAATCAAATGATTACAAAGGCAATGCCAAGGAAGAGACTAGACATGATTCTATGAAAGAATTAACTCAACTCATCAAGAGCATGGAAGCAAAACACGTCAAAGAAATGCAAAACATGCAAAATAGGTTGGTGGCCATGGAGAGATCACAAGTGCAAAGATTCCAAACTAGGCCAAGTGATAGATGGCAAAATAATAAAGGCCCTCAACAGGAGCATAGGCCTCCAAATCCATTGGAATCTACCAACATGGTAGATCAGATTCCCCCTTTTTGTAGGCCATGTAATGAGTTCCATGAAGAAGCCACATGCCCATATGTGAAGAGAATCATGGAAAGTGGCATGCTAGGAGGGACAAGTGGTCAAATCAATATGTTCTCCATGGAAGATCAGATATACACCTTTGAGAGAAATCAAGTGATTGACCACAGGCCTAATAATCTTGGGCTTTACAATATGATTGCAGATTTTGACGAGGTCACTAAGATTTTTGGGGAAAAACCTACATCTGGATAAATTCTTGCTATGGAAAAACACAAAGGGATGACTTATCAGAGAAGGGATATCCAAGACCAGAATAATCACATAAATTTTTCTCCTCCTATTTCAAAATTGAATTTTGACTTGGGCAATTGGGTGAATAATGCAAAGGTTTCTATTCTAGTGACAGAACTTTTAAAGATACCATCTCAAAGGGCCAAGTTACTACGTGCCATTGAAGTTTTACTCAAAGGGAAGAAAAGCCTAGTGACGAACTGGAAGATGAGGAAATTGTATTGAAAAGTATGAACTGTTATGTGGGGAATGAGGATCATCTACCATTTTATGTTTATTTGATAGTGAATGATTGTCTTTTGCACAATTGCATGCTTGATTCAAGGGCTTCATCAAATGTCATGACCAAGAAAGTCATGGAGCAACTGAATTTAAGGGTTTCTAGGCCCTATCACAATATATGTTCAATGGATTCTAAAAGAATTGAAGTGTGTGGGATAATTAAAGATTTACAGGTTTTCCTAGCTGCATACACAGATAGAATAATGACTATGGATATTGTTGTGATAGATGTTCCAGATTCATGGGGAATGCTCCTATCAAGAAAATGGGCATCAGATCTAGGTGGCAGCCTTCAAATGGACTTATCATATGCCACCATCCCCATGCCTGATAATACCTTTGTCAGACTTGATCAAGAGTTAGAGAAAAGATATTATGTTGAAGATCCAAGGAAACCCAACAATGAGATTATCTATAGATCATGCCAGACAGGAAGTGATGCAATGTTGACAAATTTCCTTCCCCCCTTAACAGAACAGAT
Source organism: Pinus taeda (assembly GCA_000404065.3). Taxonomy (NCBI): domain Eukaryota; kingdom Viridiplantae; phylum Streptophyta; class Pinopsida; order Pinales; family Pinaceae; genus Pinus; species Pinus taeda. Next base: position 355,131 of record APFE030903019.1, on the reverse strand, counting down.
TCAAAACAAAGAGATTAGGCATAGCTCAAAAATATTGGGTACTTCAAATTTTCCATCAGAGCATTTTCAAGACAAAGCAATAGGATTGGAAATAGATGCATCATCATCACCATCACCATCGCAACTAACCAAGAAGAAAAGAGAAAAGCGAAAAAAGAAAAAAGATATAAAAAATGAACCACCAGTTTTGAGCAGGATCAAGTCTCAACGCATCAATAGTCGGAAAAGGAAAAGGAAAAGGAGGAGGTTTGGTATATTTGATGGCCACAAACATGTTAATATTGGGGCAAGTCATAGTCCCAAGATAGTCAGAATTGGGCTAGGCACATCAAAGAAAGAACCTATGGACTTGCCTGTGAGTAGGCAGGCTCTCAAGATGGATTTCACCAAAGACATCTCATGCCATGGGGCATATTTTTGTATCATATTTCTAACCTTATCTTGTGTCATTTTTGTTTAAGTAGTTTTATTTCATGAATAAATTGTCATTTATGCTCTTAGAATAAATTTTCATTTCTTCGTTTTTGTACTTGATTTCTTTTCATAATATTTTGAATGGATACTACTGATATATGTCTTTTGTTGGTGGATATAGATTCTAGGTTCTTGCACACTATCACTTCATATCTAGCATGCATCCCCATATGGAGCCAAATGTTGACCACTGGAGTGGCACCTGATGATTATATGAAGACTCCATGCCTAAGGGTGATCTAGAGGACACTTGTACCATCAGATATCATCAGTTAACAAAGTTTTTTTAACTCTATTTCTATCTTCTCATTATCTTTCTTGTACCCAGAACCCACACCGTACGGGGAATTATAATAAGTGATACTAGTAATGATGAGTTTTGAGTCTATAACGGGCCTAGGATGTTGGGACTCTATCAACGAACAAGTACACCTTGGAGTGTTTTTTTTTTTATCTGGTTAATTATCCATTCTTTTTCAGAGGCAGATAATTTTCTAGGTTTTTTCACTCATGTTTTACCCCAAAGCCAGGGTGACGGTTTGAAGGTTGAGCCCCTGACACATCTTAGTGTTTAGAGTCGATGTATATTACCATATTAGATCACACAAAAAATTTCGTGGAATTTGGTTTAAGTCTAGGTAGCCATTTTTTAATTTTTTAGATTTCCCACAGGTCAAAAATTGCAAATAAAATTGTATTTAAATTGTAATAAGTGTAGTATAGAGAAGTTGTATCGAGTATGAGTAATCAAAATTACACCTCTCACCCTCAACTTTCTACTATGACACACTTTGAAGGGTTAATAATGTGTTTTGGACCCTCAAAACCCACTTTTCCTAAGTTTGACAATTAATTAACCTAGAAACTAAATAAATGGAGAAAAATAAATATCCACACATGCTAAATGTTGTGGAAATGAGGTGGAAAATTATGGGGGAGTTAAAGTGAAGTCCCAAGGTCATGTGGACTTCTAGAATCAAAGAAAAGACGTGCTCAAATAAAATCGAATTTCGGGCATTAAATGAAAATGCTACTTGGAAATTCGAATTTGTGAAGTTAATGCACATTTGGGAGAATATTTAGTGGAGATTTTTGTGAGAAATTGTCTCCACATGGGTTACCACCCATGTACACTTGTCATTCCACCATGAAATTCAAATATGACACATAAGGGAAGAAGAAAATGATGTCCACTTGCCAGAAGTCGATTTTTACACTTGACACTGGAGCTCCATTCAACAAATTCGAATTTCTCTTTGGGATTGTCACCTCATGCCACTTGTTTAATCACTTCTACATTGGGATTGGCTCCAATGCCATTTGTCATTGTCATTCTTCATTGGGATTTGCTCTCAACTCTCTATATAATAGAGCCATGGGCTCTCACATTGATCATATTGTTACTAGCTATTGTGCTTGTGGAAGCGCTATTGCCTTGTACACTTTCAGAAATATCAATAAAGACTTTGGGGTTTCATTCATGACATGTTCCTCCTTTTCGAGTGTGATGAATTGTTGAACATTGGTATAATTCCTTTTACTCATGCTTTGATCTAATTTGCTTCCATATGCTCTTGTAGATTTGTTAATGTAAAGCTAACTTGCATTGGCATTTGGTTTAGAAGTATGCTCTAGGTATAGAATGCTTTAGTTGGTTTTAAATAAATCTCTAGAGTTTCTTATCAATGTTTAATGCTAAATCTATATGGAACTAATTCTTCATTGAAGTTTTGTAGAGGGAACATCTTGTTGGGATTACAGAATCAAGCGTGAGGGGAAGTCTTCGGAGAGACCAACTCACTCTTGATACATTCTTAAGTGAGCTCTCATTTGTTCTTTGAACCTTCATAGTCTTATTTTACAAAGTGGTTTTGCAGGGATTTCAGCACATAGCTTGTAAACAAGCCGAGAACTTCTAAATTTAAATCTCTTTTAAAAAAAACATTGTATTTCATTTCTTTCATTTGCTATATAAAAGCTTGAAGATGGCTAAGCTAAAGACTGAGAGTTTACTCTCACTCTTTAGCTTAGCCTTTTGTAAATTATAATTGTACATATACATTTTATCTTGCTGATTTTTCCATCAATACTTAACTTATTTTGCAGCCATTGTTTGGATTGTTTGTTAACTTTTGCGTGGCAGATTTTGAAGAGCAACTTCCCGCAACATCTAATAAGTGTTTGCAGGACCTTTGGCAAGTGTTGGGGGTTTGATTTTCAAAGATGTCGTGAGCCCTTTTGACGCTTATTTTGGCCAAATCGAGTTCACTATAGCGCTGCCAATTTTCTTCTTTAAGCCGTGGGCATTTGGAGGAAACTCACACCTTGTTTCCCTTGCATAAGTTTTGTGAGATCTTGTCACTACTTTCTCAAGAAATGAGGTCTAGTGTTTAAGTTTCAAGAAATTATTGTGAGGACTCTCCTTGAAGTATAGTTGAGAACTTTGAAGGGCCTTCTTCTCATTGTAATATTAATAAAAGATCTAACTTGCTTGTGGGAGCTTGGGATTTCTTCCATGGTATCTTATCTCCCCATTTAGAGGGAGGCTTCTCTTGGGTGGATTGACATTTGCATGGTTTAAGCTTTCATACTTCATTCACTTACATGCATGCTTTAATTGGGAATTAACACAACCTCACTATCACGTTTCATTAAGTTAAAGTTTGTTACAATTTCATTTGAGTTTTGCATTTTTATTCTCATTGTTGCTTGGAGCTACAAGCTTACACTTTACTTTGGGCAATTCATCCTTTACATACAAGCATTTTATATTCGTAACAAACTTTGATTCTTTTCCATTTACCTTGGTAAATTGTTTCATGAGCACTTGAATACATGCTTCAATTTTATGCTACATTGTTATCTTGAATATTGGAGCAATTTATTGTCATTGTCTATTTGAAACAAATTGTATTTTCAAGCAAATTACTTGTATCTTTTTAATTCATTGATGAAACACATTCAACACTTGTAAGCTAATTCTATTCCTCCGATTGAAGTTATAATTGCAACTTATGTTGAACACTATTTCATTTTCAAGCATTGCAAATCAATCTCTTTGAAGCATTTGCATGTATCATTATTTTTATATTGGGAATTAACACAACTTGCATTTCATCTAGGCATTTTAGTGTAGGAAGACCTCAAGCCTCGTTAAAATTTTACCTCCAACATAAGTTGGTTGAAGTAAATATCTTAGGGATCCTCTACTCTTCTATTGACCTCTCACTATGAGATTCATATCATTGGGCGAGGGTGAGATCTGAGGATTGAAGAGTTAAATTGTAATCTTGTTGTAAAGCTAATTAATAAAACTAACCAAGAGCACTTTCCATTACATTTACTTTACTTGTCTCTTGATGGTTTGAGTTTTCATATGCAAAGTCTATTGCAAAAGCAAGTATTGTAATCATTTCAAACAAGTGTTTTCTTTTCATGTTTCAAGTCTAATTGCATATTGATGTCTTGGTTTAGCACTTCTTTTCTTTTACATTTCCAAGTTAATTACTAATTTTTGGGTTTTGACAAGATATGTTTCACATGTTTTGATTTATAAGGTTGATTATCTCAAAAGCATTTTGTATCTTACATATCTTGTGCTAACAATTCTTTGTTACATTTCAAGGTGACTTTGTTTTCTCTTTTGAGAGCATTGCATTTTACATTGAGCAAATATATCTTTAAAATTGTTGAGCAAATTCCTTATAAGGCACTGGTTTTATTGTTTTTAATCATATTAATGATTGACATTATTATTTCAAGTTGCTCACTTCATATTTGCTCATAAATCCTTAAAAGTAATCCATTTTCACTATAACACTCTCCTAGAAACTCACATCTTTTAACTTAACTTTTCATTAGGGACCACCCCCCTTAGCTAACCTAGGAGATAGCTCAAATGGAGAGAGTCGGGATTAGTGTGACAACTCCTTCTCTGAGTTCCCTGCCACCAACCACACGTTGTGGGGTTGAAGGCTTTTATCACTGACTTGTAGGTAGGTGTAGGCGGCAAGGTCAACAATCTTTATCATTTTTGTCGGCAACGCCAACATTTTTTGGTGCCGTTGCTAGGGATATTTTATTCTTTGCGCTTCAACGACATTTTATCTTCATTCTCTTCATATCATCGTTATCATTTTTGTCGGCAACACCAACATTTTTTGGCGCCGTTTCCGAGGATAGATTTTGCTGTCCTTGGTCCTCACGATGTTTTTTTTAATCATCTAATCTTTTTCGCCATTCACTACCATGTCAAGCAGCACAACGCTTTTTGGTGCCATTTCATCTCTTCATGTTTTGATCACCTTAACCTTATATTCTTCCTTTCACTAATCCTTTCATCTTCTCTATCTGCACCTTTAGCACCTGGACATTTCGGTTTGTTCCTTGTTTTTGTGGCGACTCCACTTATTCATCCATTATTTCTCAGACAAGAAGCCCTCCCTGATATTCATCTGCTTCTCCCCGACTAACCTTTCAGTTTTTGCCTTTTGGATCTTAAAGCTAGATTCATGCTCAAGTGGCGACTCCACTTCTTTCATTTCTTACAAGAATTTATGCTAGAAGCTCGCTTCTTGGGGATCTCTTGATTTTTTTGAGCAAGGGTCTCTCTCTACAATCCATTTGGTCACTCATTTTTCCTTTAAGCAAGTCATCATGGATGACTTGTTTGCCCCGTGTCATTTTACTAACTTTCTTCATGATATGCCAGAAGAGGCCATTCATAAATTGCCTTTGTTCTTGGGTGGTGATTCAACCACTGCTAGAAAGAATCTTTCTAGGGTTGCTCATATAATAACCAAATATTGTCTTCCTTCACAATATAATCATGAAGATGTCAAGATGTGTCTCTTTGCCTTTTCCTTAGAAGGTGATGCTATGGATTGGTTTCGTAGTTGTCCCGAGGATTCTTTTGCTTCTTTGCAATACATCATTATTGTTTTTAAGGACAGATATATGAAACAAGGTGGCTCACCTTGTGTCCCTCGTGCTATGCAAAAGGATGAAAGTGATCTTGTAAATAACCCTACCATCAACGAAAGATTTCAAAATCATTTTCCATATCAAAAAATGCCATATTGCAGGCATTGCGAATGTTCTCATGATGAATCCAATTGTACCATTGCAAGACAAATCTATGATAGTGGAAAAGCAGGAACAAGTTGTCAAATCAGTGTCGACAGTGAAAGGGAAAATGATAAGCATCTTATCAAAGAACTAAAGCAGCTGATAAAAAACATGGAACTTGATCAAGAAAAATTGATAGCTGATTACGCCAAGGATATAAGAACTTTGTACATCCAACTATAAAAACGTGATGAGGAGATAGGAATCATGAAAATTAATCACTCCGATTGCATAGCCACCGTAGTAGAAAAGTGTGCTCATAAAATAGAGGCTATGAGGACCGCCATGCAGAATCATCATGAGAAAGAAATGAGTACTATTCAAGTAAATCATAACACAATGATGAAGGACATTGAAGCTAGTCAGATTTCTCTTCAGAAGATATTGTTAGCCATGGAGGAAAAGCAAGTTCAATTAATAAAAGATATGGATGCTCGTCAGATATGTTTTCAGAATAAATTATTGACCATGGAGGAAAGCCATGCCAAGGAAATCAATGCTATGAAGGTTGAACACTCTAACTAGATTGATGCCATTAGAATCGAAAAGACCACTCTTCAGGATAAGCTGCAAATGTGGAAAAACGCACAAGTTCCGAGACTTCAGGTTAGATCAAAACACAAAGGGTTTGTCACGACTCAGATCTCCCAGGCCACCGAAGCATTTCCCATCTCTTCGCAAGGAGGTTATTAAGGACAAGTCGACTTTGGTTAAGGAAGATCGAGCTTATGTATCACCATTAACAGAGTATATTCAAAATAAGATTGGGAATACTTCATACTCTTTAGATCTTTCGTCTAAACATCTTCAAGATCAGGACATGAAATTTATAGTGGTCTCATTGTTGACATCACAACCCACCCAGAAGAAGAGAAAAAAGCAGAAAAAGCAAAAAGAAGCGATTTGATGCATCTAATGGCTGAGAGTAGCTTGATTTTCAGATAAGACAATGATCCATATTTAAACAAGAACACAACAAATTACAGAGATAACCATAAATACAGAGATACAACAGAAATAATACTTCATTTCAATAATGTAAAATACAGAAATATGCTTACAAACATAAATGGAAATAAACTAGCTCAGGCGATGGTAGCTTATCTCTAAGGACAGATGTGGCGGCTACATGCCTCTGAACTGTTTTACAATGAGGCTCGAAGGCCTATTTATTGTTGAGAAACAATGGAAAACCCTAAACATCCAAAACCCTAACCCTAGGAGATGAAGCGCCAAGTTATGGGCCCCGCTTTGGGTAAATTGGTACATCAACTTCTTGGGGTCGTAACTTTGGCATACGATCTCCATTTGATGCGCACAATACTTCGTTAGAAAGATCTATCCGAGGACTACAACTTTGGGATGAACTTTAATCGATGTTGCTCTCAGTTTTCCCAAAAAACGTCGTTTAGGGCCTCAAAACGGCTCCAGAAGTTTAGGACCCGAAAAATTGCCAAAAATAGTAAATTGTGCTACAAATAAAGAAACTGAAAAACTGAAAGAAACAATGGTGGGGGTCCAAGTGGAATTGTTGGGTGGCCACCAATATCCACCTGGATCATTCCTCCCCCCTTAGGAGGCAATGGTCCCCATTGCGTTGAGTTCCTCCATGAGATGAGGAAACTTCTGCTGAACTTGGTCCCTGGTGAAGGATTTGGCCTGCTTTGACAACTCGATAGAGTTGGATCTTCTGCTGGCGAGTGTGTTTAATCTGCATGTCCATGATCCGATCAGTTGCAGCTTGTTCCAAGCAATCTGGATTTAACTCTGTTGGTGTGAGCTGTTCTGCAATGTCGGATGTGTCTAGTAATGGTGGAAACTATGGCCGAAGGCAGTCCACATTGAACACTGGGTGCAGGCCAAGGAATGGGGGAATGCTGAGCTCAAATGCATTGTCTCCCATAGCCTTGGTAATAGTGTAAGGACCATATCGCAATGGTCTGAGTTTTCGATAGGCTCCGGTAAGGCGTTCCTTCTGCAAATGCAACCAGACTTTGTCACCCACCTGAAACTTGTGTGGCACACGATGTTGATCATGTCACTGCTTGTACTTGGCATTTGATTTCTCTAGAATGTCGTGGACCTGTTGGCAGATATGTTGAATGTGTTGAATGAAGCTGTTTGCCTTATCTGTTTTGGACAGGACATGAGCCGAATCTGCTTGAGTAGCTGCAAATGGCATGGCCACATCAATGGGACATAGTGGCTGGAATCCCAAGCCCACCTTGAAAGGGTTGTGGCCAGTCGAGCTATGGAGAGCCCGGTTATAGCTGTGTTGAACATAGGGGAGGCTCTCATCCCATGTGTGTGGAATTTGGATGCTTTGAGTTGTACATGCGTAGAATGTGTACGATCATCCTGTTGACAACCTTTGTCTGGCCATCAGTTTGGGGATGGAAGGTGTGGACTTAGTGAGTTTGGTGTCCAACATTGATTAGAGACTAGACCAAAATGTATTGAGGAACCTGCTGTCCCGCTCTGAGATGATGGATTGTGGGATCCCAAAGTGTACCCACACTCGTTCAAAGAAGGGTTTAGCAGTGGCTTCTGCTGTGATATTCTTCTTGCAGGCTGCCATAATGGCCATCTTTGAGAATCTGTTGACGACCACAAAAACACAGTTGTTTCAATGCTTAGTAGAAGGAAGGCCCGACATGTAATCCATGGAGATGGATTCCCAAGGTCGACTAGGGGTAGGTAGTGGAGTATAGGCCTTGCTTCTTGATGGTCGGTTTGGCAATGGCGCAGGCAATACAGGATCTGATGTACTTCCCGACATCCTGTCAAAGATTCGGCCAATAGCAATACTTATGCAATACTGCCACCGTTTTCCCGACCTCGAAATGCCCAACAACCCGACTGTAGTGTGCTTCCCAAATCATCTTGGCATGCTCGCTTGAAGGAACACAAAGGTGACCGAGGTGGCATAACATGGCATCCTGGAGGTGAAAATTTGGAACATGCTGACCCTTTAAGGGTGTTTGGTATGTGTGGCCGAATTATGGGTCACTTTTGTAGAGAAGTGGCCAATTAGAAGTCTCGTGCCCACAAGAGTTGAGCACGGTGGTTAACGCCATGATCGGTGGTCGACTGAGGCAATCTACAACATTATTGGTGCTACCCTTCTTATACTTGATATTCAAATGGAACTGTTGCAGGTATGTGGGCCACTTTTGATGGCTATCATTCTGCAACTTCCTTTGCGTCTATATGAACTACAGGGGCTGGTGGTCTGTGTGGATGACCGTTTCCTTCCCCAAAATGTAATGCTTCCATTCTCATTGTCATAAGTGGGATACTTCTTGACTGTGTCTGAAAGTGTCTTGCTGTGATATGCCACTGGATGCCCGTGTTGAGTAAGGATTGCCCCAATAGCATAGTCAGAGGCATCTGTCTCGATCTCAAATCTGGTAATGCGAGCATTGGTGCCGAGCAGAGGCGACATTTCAACTCTGTGAATGCCTTCTGTTGAGATTCAGATCAAAAGAATTTTGCTTTCGTTCCTCCCTTGGTGACTTGACTCAAGGGCCAAGTGATATGAGAAAATCCCAACACGAACCTGCGGTAGAAGTTGGCAAGACATAGAAAGTTGCGGAGCTCTGTTAGGGTGGTTGGACATGGCCAATCCCGAATGAATTGGATCTTGGCTGGATCCACATGCACCCCTGTTCATCAATAATGTATCCCAGATATTGAACTTGGGTCATGCCAAAAGTGCATTTCTCCAAATTGGCACATAACTTGTGTTGCCGCAGTGTTTGGAGAACTTGTCGGATGTGGTGGAGGCGCTCTTCCAAACTCTGATTGAAGATCAGGATGTCATCCAAGTATACCACTACAAATGAGTTGGTGAATGGCTACAAGATGTCATCCATTAGCTCATGAAGGTTGCAAGAGCATTCGTCAACCCAAAAGGCATAACCAACCATTCGAAAAGGCCCTCCTTGGCTTTGAAGGTAGTCTTCCACATATCGGAGTGTTCGACTGGTACCTGGTGATATCCTAACTTCAAATCGATCTTACTAAAATACTATGCCCCCCTTCAATTGGTCCAAAAGGTCATCAACTTGTGGGATCGGGTACCTATTCCGGACAGTGATCTTGTTTAGCGCCGATAGTCAATACAGAGTTTTCAAGTCCCATCTTTCTTCTGTACCAACACGATCGGGCTCCCACAGGGCGAGAACTCGGTCGAATGTGACCTTTCTGCAACAGCTCCTGAATCTGCCTCTTGATTTCATTGTTCTCCCGAACGGAGCGCCGATAGATTGGTCCATTGGGCAGCGTGCACCTGGGGTCAGATCGATGGAGTGCTTGACTTGACAGTGCAGAGGAACCCTTGCGGGGGAGGTGAAGATGTCCTCGTACTCCTCCACGGCCTTGTCCATTTGTAGTTGTGCGAAGGGGCCTTGTCTGAAGGTCGTGGCCACCGTCTTCTTCTTTCCTTGAGGGCGTATAATTAGGAAAACAAATTTTTCGGTTTTGGAAATGAGCTTACTGCATTGTTTTGCAGTAACCAAAGAGATGGCGGTAGGTGGTGCTACCTTTGATATCCTGTACAACTTATTTCCCAAAGTAACAATAACAACACGAGGCCTTCACTCATATACAACATGTTGCTTCCACAAGTATGGTTGGCCTAATAATACATCACAAACATCAAGGGGAGCAACGTCACACAATACCTCATCTGTGAAGGGCTTGATGTTGTATGGAAGGCGACACTGCTGGCCCACGCAAAGATCCCGTCCTTGGTGAAGCCACCTGATGGTGTACGGTTGTGGATGCGCTGTGGTCGGTAAGCCCAACCGCTTCACGACCTCTGCGGAAATGAGGTTCTTTTGGCTCCCACTGTCGACAATGAAATGTAGTGGGGAGCCCTTTACTCACATCTGGGAGTGGAAGAGACGCTCCTCCTCCTCTGGATCTTCGGGTTCCTCCTTCTAGATCTTCGTGGTGGCAAAAATGGCGTTGAGCTTCGCATTGATAATCTGCTTCCCTTTGTCATTCTCCTTATCGGGTTCTGACTCAGAGTTTGAACATGCATCTGATTCTGAAGATTTTAGCTCGGCCACCAGTGACTGCTTGGCCCGACACTCACTTGTGTTGTGAGTGGAGCTCTTGTGGAACTCACACCACTTTTCTGTGTCTTTCTTCGGCTTTGCAGTGTTGTTCTTTGCTTGTGGCTTTGGCGGGTTGTCCTGGGCCACCCCACCTTGGCTTTGTCCTTTGTTCAGCGGATTGGGGGTGCCTTTCCCTTGCTTTGGATTTGTAGATCCAAAGTCTCACTTCTTCTGTTTAAACTTCTGCCCGATCTTGACAGCGTATCGGTACGCCGTGGCAAGCGAGGATGTCCAGGAACTCCATCTCGTCTTGAATGTACCTATGTAGGAACTGCGATATTTGAGCACCAAATGCAACTCAAAATCCTTGATACCCAACTTTGTGCGAAGGGTATGCAAAATATTGGTAAACTCCGACACATCTTGGTCCCTTCCCTGCCGCAACGTGGTCCACTTTATGTATTTATCCTCATAGCTTCTGACAGGGTAATATTGCTCCTTGATGGCATTCCGGAATGAATTTTAAGTTGGTGCAACTGAAAATAGTGAGGCTGTACTTTCATCCTTTTGCTCGCAGTAGGTTTCCCACCAGTCCTTGACATGGGGGGCGGCTTTCAGAAGAGCGAAAGTAATTTGTTCCCGACCGAAGAAATCTTGAACAAAAAAATACCCTTCTAGCAGATTTAACCATTTATCTACAGCGTCTGCATCTATTTGACCCTCAAATATGGGAATGTCAAAGTTAACTTGTACCTTAAAGGGTGTGGCGCTTCTAGAGTAGCTGCTGGAAGTAGATGTGTCGCCCCTGGGTAGCCGCTAAAGAATCTGGGCAAAGTTGTCCATCATCGCGTTCCTTTATCGCTTGAGGGCTTTTTCGAGCAAGATTTTGATAGGATCTCTTGCTCCTTCGTCTTTTTTTTCATCCGCCATGGGAGGCCGTCGAGATTTGCGAGGTTGGTCTTGCAAAGGTTCGACCAGTTCAAGCCCTAACTCCTTATATCCCAACCTCGTTGGAGACATGCAAAGAAAAACAGAGAGAGCAGATCGCTCTGATACCACTGATCCAGATTGAAACAGGAACACAACAAATTACAGAGATAACCATAAATACAGAGATACATCAGAAATAATACTTCATTTCATTAATGTAAAATACTGAAATATGCTTACAAACATAAATGGAAATAAACTAGCTCGGGTGATGGTAGCTTATCTCTGAAGAGAGATGTGGTGGCTACATGCCTCTAAATTGTCTTACAATGAGGCTCGAAGGCCTATTTATTGTTGAGAAACAATGGAAAACCCTAAACATCCAAAACCCTAACCCTAGGAGATGAAGCGCCAAACTATGGGCCCCGCTTTGGGTAAATTGGTACATCAACTTCCTGTGGTCGTAACTTTGGCATACGATCTCTGTTTGACGCGCACAATACCTCGTTAGAAAGATCTATCCGAGGACTACAACTTTGGGATGAGCAACATTGGTCCATGGACTCTTGTTGCTCCTAGTTTTTCCAAAAGTGTCGTTTAGGGCCTCAAGACGGCTCCAGAAGTTCAGGACCCGAAAAACTGCCAAAAATAGTAAATTGTGCTACAAATAAGGAAATTGAAAAACTGAAAGAAACAATGGTGGGGGTCCAAGTGGAATTGGCGAGTGGCCACCAATATCCACCTGGATCAGATAAAGTCTTACGATATGTAGGATCAGGCATGGCATATCCGAAAAACAACCCACAAATTTGCCAAAAAACAGACAAATGCTCAGTAAGCACTATATTGAACACATTTGATGCCACAGGGCATCCTTTGTATTGTATCTTTAACCCTACACCTTATCATTTCATCATTTCATTTCTGTTTTAGGATTAGATTGACTTTTCATATTAAAGGTTACAAGAGCTTTTATTTCATGTGCTTAATGTTATATGATGATTTTTGAATGGACACTACTTATGTAATTTTGTGTGTTGCTTGGATGCAGATTTTGGATTCTCACATTCTTCCGATGAAGCAACGTGTCCCCAAGTAGAGCCAGATGTTGACCACTCCGTGTCAACGACCCCATAGTAGTACACATTTTTCGCAAAAGGGATTTATCATGTTCAAGTGTTTGCATCATTCAGATTTCATCATCAGTCGGTAGTTTGTTAAAGATGTAAACCCATTCTGCATGGTTATAATGAAAATGATCTTAATAAGACCATCATGTATGTAACAACCTAGGTAAGCATAGTATTTTGGTGACGATTTCTATCCTAGGAGGTTTTTTGTCTCACTGATTTATCTGTCTCTAGACATAAATGGTCGACAAAGTTTTTTCCTCCAACCTCACTGCAAAGCTAGGGTGGATTTTGTTGTCAAGATATTAAGTGAGTCCTAGTGTTTTTTATCGAGTCTTTATAAAAGTAATTTTGGAATAATCCTAACTAATTAACTAGATTATTTATTACAAGTTACTTGGTCTTCTAGATCATATTTTGAGTCACAGAACTGGGTAGATATTAGAGGGTCTATGATGAATGAGTGTTCCCCCTTCATTTATTAAATTGTAAAATCTTCATGTAAAAAAATATTTAGTGCATGTTCCCTCATAATTAGACACCATGGCTAAATATTAGAGGGTTGTAAAAATTATTAATCCTCTCATAAGTTAATAAATTAAATTTTTTGGCAAAATTAAATTAAATCCTAAGCCAAAAATTTAATTAATTTTGTCTTAGGTAAAATTAAATTCTCCAAAGGTGAAATTCGTGGGTTTTAAAGAAGTTAATTTTTGGAGGTTCCCATCTAAGGGAATATTGATGAACTCAAGAAATTTTGGACACTTGGGCCTTGGTGGTTAAGTCAAAATCAAAATTTTGAGGAAAATTAACTTAAAATAATTAATTTTGAGTTAATTAAAAATCAATTAAATGGAAAATTTAATTTTTTCTCAAAAATAAATAATTTCGATGGTGATGATTAAAGGTTAATTAAATCTTTATGAACGGTTAAGATGAATTTGACAAGGATCAAGCTAACTAGTCGTTGGAGAATTTATCTGTAAATTAGAGGTCGATGTCAGTGTATTTTTTTATCCGATCTTTGAATCGTGTATTAAGCTCTCAAGCTCTCTTGTATACGTTCTGGAATTAATGCAAAAGCCTTTGGGGTTTCAACTTGCGGTGGTGCTTCTCTTCATGAATCTATGGTAACATTGTTTTAATTTTTGCTTAATATTATGTGAAAACTATCAATCAATAGCTCTCTTAGAGCAATTTGAATACAAATATCTTATTTAGTTTGTTGGATCTAGGGTAACATTTTTAATTTTGATTGAATTAGCGGGTATATCTATTTCTTTAGAATTTTATTGTTATTCTATTTCTCTACTTGGTTTGATGGTTGATCTAGTGTTTGGAGAAGATCTCTCAGGTTTTTGAGCGTTTGGGGATAGTCCTCGGTTGGACTAGCCAACTCTCAATACATATTTTTTGAAAGCCTACCTCATATAAGCTTAAGGATTTATCTAAGGATTAATTTTTTCTGCAAGATGTTTTTGGACTAGTACCTCTAAAAAAACCAAAACTAATCTCTAAAATTATTTGTGGAGAAATTGATAGATCTGGCTAGTAAGAGCCTTAGATTTTCAGATCTGGGAGTGGAGTTGGACTCATACTCCTAAGATCTAATAGATTTGCAACCTTTGTGCATAGAGTTGTAAATATTTTGTATGGATTTGAAAATTTTGTAGCTTGAGTTTTTATTCATTTTTGTATATTTGGGATCTGGGTATTTCTTGTTTTGTTTTGTTCTGCAGGTGTGGATCTAAAGAATTTTTTTAATTTGGAGCCAGATCTAGATCTTGGAGGGCAAGATCTGGCCTCAATACCATTTTGCAAGAACAAATTATTCAAAGTTATTTTTCCGAGGGTTTCAAATTCCGAGCTGAGGTTTTTCTGAGGAAATTTGAAGCAGGACTATATCAGTTTAATATTTAAATTTCTGGGATTTATTTTGAGGTTCTTGGGCTACCATTTGTTGCCTCGAAGCCCTTCAAAAATGGCTCTTCTTTCTCTGCTGCGTTTTTGCCCCTCTCTACAAATTTCGACTTTTTTTTCCTCCCAGCTCCTTTCTCCCTTCTTCCTCTTACGTAATCTTCTTGCTTACTATGTTTTTCCTTTGGCTGCATCTTCGACCTGCATCCTTGCTACTCCCTAACCCGTGGCTTGCCTGCTCGCTACGTCCTTTCCTTGCTGCTCCGCGTGGTTTTCTCCTTTTTTTTTGCGTTCTCCCTCCTCGCTGCCTGTCGTTTTCATCCCTTCTCTTAGCTGCCTGCATTTCCCTGTCTGCCCTTGTTCCATTTTTGTGGTTTGATCCGCTGCTTGCAAACTCTCTCCATTGCCCTCTGCGTCCTCTCCCTGCCCCACAGTCTTCCCTTGCTGTGCTGCCATCTCTCTTCCCTCATCCGCTGCTCTCCATTCCTTTGCTGCCTGTATTCCCCTTCCTCTTTGTCGGTTGCCTGAGCTCGCTCCTCTTTTCTTCACATTACCTCCTCTCTTCCGTCCTCTTCTCGTTTGAAACCCTACGCTTCAATATCTGATTCTCTTTTCTTTTTCCCTAAGTTGTCTTTTCATTCATGCTTTTTCTTTTGCCAATTTATTTTTTGTGTGGCCTTTGGTCCATGAAGAAGGAAAAATCAAGTTTTAACTTTAGTGTTTTTACATTAAATTTTTCCTTTTGACCTATCACATTTAAACTTAAAATAAAATACAATTTCAAACTATGATCTAAGTTTTATGTGATGAAAGTTTTGGGACTTAAATTTTTGAAGGGGAAAATTTTTGTGGGGTTGAAGAAATTTTTTCTATAGTCAAGGTACATTTGAATTTTTTAATTTATCTCTAAAGTTTGACTATAGGGAAAACAATAAATTTTTCTTGATTGGAGCACTTAAGAAAAACTTTTTAAATCCGGAATTGTTTGAAGTGTTTAGCATTTGAATTTCATGGTACTTCATGGTAATTAATTTTCGGAATCTAAGTGCTTAGGTTTTACAATCACTGACATTGGGTTTTTTGTGCTTGACATTTATTGAGATTGCTCATCATTTTATTAACTTTAAGCGTGGTTTTAATTACTTGAATTATTGGATATTTATTGCATACTAAATTTTTCAAAATTTTCAAGTAATTTTTAAGTACTCTTTCATGGAATTGTGATAAATTGCATATCTTTTGTTTCCTAAATTGAGCAGTTGAGCATCTATATAATTGGAATTTATCTTGATGATGATATTGAAGATTTGCGAAGAAATTTTTGTTCTCTTTGAGCTATAATTGCATTGGAAAGAATTTAAATAAATTGAAGTGATTAACTTGTGCTTTAATTGGGCATTATATTGTGATATTTTAAGCATATTTTTGAGAAGTTTATCTTTCAGTCATTATTTTGTGAAGTGAATATTCATTTTGGCGATTAAGGGCTTTGGCATATAATTTAGAAATAAATCGTGACATAAGCGCTTTCAATCTTTGAATTTAGCTTCTTCTTGCTCCATCTTCTAATCATCTCGTGCATTTTCAGTTTAAGTTGGTTTTGCATAATTAAAATTTACTTCCAAGCATAAGCTTGGTCGATAGAAACATAGGTACCTATCCATCTTTGTTTGAGAAGCCTGGTTTTAATAGTACTTTAAAACGATGACCTTGCATTTGTCAGAGCCACAACTCTCTGCAGCATCGGAGGCACTGGGTATGTTAGATTTTCAGGAGAGGTATCGTTAATCACACCTTAGTGTGCTTCACCTTATCTTCTCTTTGCCATTTACTACGGAATCAAGCTTAATATAGAAAGGATCAAAGGGTTAAAACCTATATAGGCATTAAACTAAAATTAACCAAGATTCCTGCATCTCACATTAGTTTTAGGATTTGCATTTCATATAAGATAGTTATTTATCCAAGCAACAGTTGTTCATCAATTACTTGGTCTTAAATTTCCTAGCAAGATTTTTGACTCCATAAGGCACTGGTATCAATCATCTAATTCTAATCAAATTCTGTAAGTCTTGCTAAATATAAAACAAGTACTTGGTCGCTTCACTGTGTCTCCCGAATTGGTTGGTTCTGATGCAGGATCATCCTGCTCAAGAAAATCATTGTATATTTGGTTGATTTAGGGGATCTGATGTTTTTGATTTCTTAATAGGAAATTTGTATATTTTTAATACTTTGAGTGAGAAATATATGTGAGAGGGTTTAAATGTAAATGTTCTCAATTATGTGAGAATATGAGAGATGTTAGACTTGTGAAGATCTCATAAAAGTCTTAGGGATTAGGAGATCCTAGAATAGGAAATTAGTTGAATTAAAAGTGGATTGAGAAATTTGGTATAATTTGCTCATAAAGGCAAAATTTAGATATAGAACTGTTGTTGAGATCATCAAGGGACCATTAAGAGATTTTAGGAATTAGTTGGGAGATGTATGGAGAAGATCATGGACCTAGAATGATCCATAATTATGTAATTATTCCTATAATTGTAAACCTACGGGCATGTAGAGAAGAGGCAGAGAGTAGGAGTGTGTGGTTAGATAGAAAAGAAAAGGGCCGACAAAGCTCGACCATCTTGGTGGATGAGGCCATTAATTTGTAACAGTTATGATTAAATGGATTAAGGATGTCATGTCATTAGTGTGTAACTAGTTTATGTACAATTAATGATAGAATTCTGTGTGCGAAAATCCAGATTGGAAGTATGTTGGGTTTTTAAGTCTGTCAACCATGGAAAATGTTGAAAGCGACTGATATTTACTTGTGAAGGTATGACATTTTGAAATTTTGCGTTGATTGATTCACTAGCTATGTTGTGGAGCAAATTCAATCTCTTTGGGAGTTAAATAGTAATTGAATCTAACATCCAATTATCAAGGGTAGTGAAGATCATTGAGTTAAGTGCTAGCAATCGAATATATTCGAGTTACTGCTTAAGTTTTGAGTCTGTTGTAGATATGAGCCTGCCTTGAAAGGCATTGGGGGAATACTCAGTTTTACCCTCTTTCCAGTCAACAGAAAGTTAGATTACCAGATCAATGATAGAGGTTTTTCTATTAACGTTTTGGAGACCAGTCATCTATGAGAACCTATCCGTATATCTATTAGAAAAGTTGTCCTTCTCAATCTAATGTAGAGCAAGACCAACGCATACATGAATTCTGAGTTGTGCATTGTCCAGTTGAGATTCATTCAAAGTGTGATCATAATTTCAGAGTGCATCTATATTGTAGACGATGAATATTTAAGGAAATCATCCTATTAGTCTGCGTTGAAGGGGAAAATGCCCTGCATGTCAAGTGGAATCGATTTGATTGCCAATTATAGAGTGGAACAAAAAGGTCGCGTTGTAACGACCCATCTAAACTAATCCACTAATATAAAGTTTTAAACTTTATATTAAAACAAATATAATAAACCTTAAAACAAATATGAATTAAACTTTAAAATAAATATGATTAAACTTTATAAATATAAATTTTAAACTTTATAAAATATATAAATTAAACTTTATAAAATTAAACCTTATAATAAAAATAAAATAAAAAAAAAAGAAAACACCCTTATATAAGGGGTGCATAAACCAAATGGGATATATAAGAAAAGACATAAGACAGCAGGGGCAAAAATATCTGAGGGCCGCAAAATGCATGGAAGGCGTGTCGGGAGGAGGGAAGGCAGTGGCTGCAGGTAGGAGGGCGGCCACGGCCAAGCCCGCAGTTAAAAACCGGAGCTCTGAACCAAGAAGGGTGGCTGGAAGAACGAAGTTAGAAACCAGGAGGGATTCAGCAATGAGAGAGGTCTGCCATTGGAAGAGCTTTAATCCGTCTGAGGTTCTGGGCACGGGGGACAGTGAGCTTCTATGAGAAGCTTACTGGATTGAGCAGCCAGTCTCTGCTCAGTCTGGCTGGGTGGAATTGGTCTCCCGGGTAATTGGAGCAGACCAGTAGCAGCATCATCAACTTCACCGGATCCGATAGCAGTCCAGGTAAGTACAAAATCAAAATTTTTACGGTTCTTGTTTTCCAGTTTTGATCTTTACACATGGTATCAGAGCCTGTCTTTCAAATCCTTCGGGACCTCACAGGCCCTACACAGCCAAAAATATATATATTTGCTCTATTAAAATTCTGCAGCGTAGTTAAAAAAACCAGGGTTCTCGTTATTCCTGTGTTTCTGCAAGTTTCGTTCCTTATTAACCCACTTTCCTGTGACTGGCTTAGTCTGATATGCTCGAATTTTTCGTTGGACAATTTTCCTGGTCAATCCACTAGGGAGACACTATAAAGACATTTGAACCAAGGTTTGTAATAGTTATGGTTTGCAACAGTTGTCTCCCCACTCCTTTTTAAGTCAATTAGAAAAGCACGTTTAAGTTCGTAGGAATCGAATCACTGACATGTTCCTGAAGCTCGGGAGGGCTATCTGGGCTATCTTTGATTCATCTCTGATCCTCGCACCACCGCGAGGCCCTACAAGCATTTGGTCCACTTACGAAATTCGCAATCACGCGTTTTGTCCAACTGTGAAATTTCCGATCCGTGCCCCGAAAGATGGAAATACACAGTTAAGGCAAGTGCATGCATGCATCCGAAACATAAGTCAAGGACACAACGACCACAAATAAAAATCACTGTCGGGAAGAACTAGGGTTCTTGTCTCCAAGCTGGAAAAATTGGATCGATAGCCCATGATTTCCGTGAAAAACAGCCATCGTAAGCTCAGTTCAACACCATTCTTAAGTTCTGGTCATTGAAAAGCCCAATTTCCAGATGTGATTTATGTTGCTGGACTATTTTTACAGATATCGTGGGGGTTCAAGAGATTGTGAGGGTTTAGGGCAAAGCCAACATGATTTCTAGTCATGCCCGATAAACCACTCCGGCACGTCCACCTGCGTGATTGGGGTCTCGACGTATTTTGTTTGTCCTGCTGTCTGATTGTAGGAATAGCAGGTTTTCCCTTCGCAGATGAGGCCCTTTCTGATCCATGAGATGCCATATCGTTACCCATTAAAGAATGGCCTCGCCCTCCACCGTGTCCACTGTGCGGGTTTTGATGGAGAAGAACAAAATACTTCCCTGGGCATGGCCATCGAAGACTGTGAGATCTTGGAGGAGATAGGAAAGGCGTTCCTTGGACCATTCTAGGCAGTATTTCTCTGCCCAATGCCAGTTATGAACGTTGGTCCCGTCCGCTCAGTTGTCTACTATCCATCTCTTGTCGCCCTCTCCGAATCTCGCCATTGCTATTTGCGAATTGGATATTGCGTGAAAATATAATAAAAACGCTTATAAATAGTGCACCGTGGGGATTTGAAACCACACCACCTCCGCCCAAACTTAGATCACTTCCAACAACCCAAGCTTTTAACAGATAATATATGACGCTTATTTTACTCAGATCCAATGCAGAAATTAGATGTCGCAAGTAAAATAGGCTTCCCCAGTGACGTGATCCTCCTTGAGCAAGAATAGAAACTATGCAACATAGAAAAATCAACAAAAGCAAGATTCCTAGCTAGGGCACACCACACATATGAATGGGTCAAGCCTCCAGCAAACAAAATTTTAATGTAACAGCTATTATGTATGGGATTTATTGTAGTGTGTAGACTGCTCATATATATTTCTGTTAAAAGCAGTAAACATTGGCATCAGGGAAAGTCAGCAAGGGTCCGGAAAACCAAAATATTGTAAAAAATTGAGAAATATTGGTAAAAATTGGTAAACATAGGCAAAATTATGATACCACCAAAATATAGGTAAAAATTGGCAAACATTGGCCAGGACAAAAGATCGTGAATTGTGATTTTTTCATGATGAAGTCAGGATGTTTGCAACACTAGTTAAAAGTTGTTTAGCTGTAAGTCAATGAGTTAAAATACGGCAGTTCGTTAGTGTTGAGATTGGAGTCCTTCAGTAGGACTCTATACTCTGATTGTATATAAATATATGTATCTATGAATAGAGAACATGTATGAGTTTCATGTACACATCTTGTATTTACTGCAATCTCTGTGCATTTCTTATTTTTATCGTGGTACAAAGCAGGAAAATGAGTGCTTTTGAGAACTGATCCCTGTAGTCGTACGACACATAGGGTAGATGAGAGAGAGTAGTGTAGATTTGTAGAATGTTTGTGAAGTTGAAATTTTCTGTTAGTTTCTAGCGTGCATAGAGTTTACGGTTGAGTGTGTTAGTCCTATGTAGATCGCTGCTTTTGTTGTGCTGATAAATATGTTACCAAAAGAGATGCAGTCATGTGAAGGTTTGCCTAAAGTCAATAGTATTTGTGAGGATTCACTTGCAAGAAGCTTCTAGAAGTAGTGCACTCCTCTCCAAAGTAGTAACAACATGTGCATGAATAGATCTAAAGTGAACTATTGACTGCTCAACTGAACTGAACTCCAACTGAAGACCATTGTTATTGGAACTGGATTGAAACCAGCTAATTGGTTGGTGGAGCAGTGTTGGGAGTTTCCTGGGCAGAGCCAGTCCCTCAAAACAGAAACAACCACTTTTGTTCTAAACCAAATAGAAACTAGTTTAGAACTGACAAAACCAGCCATGTTTAACAGTTTGTACCAATGCACACCCTCCACCCAAAATAACCTAAAATTTTTAATGAGTATGCATTTGATTTGATTGTAGACTATATTTGGTTTAGCAATGTATTGCAATCAGTGCCATTTTGTCATACTCACCCTTACAATGCTATATAGAATATACATGATAAAAACTTTCGTATTTATATCTAATGGTTTGGATTTGAATGGATGTACCTGAATATACATATTTTTAATCAAAACTTGAAGGCTTTATATATTTCTTGGTGACTGGTTTTGTGTCCTGTATTTTCCTAGTTCTAATTTTGGGGTCAGCATGATTAGTCACGTCCAGTTCTAGTAACATTGTTGAACACAAGTCAACTAAACTAAAGATAAATTGTTTTTACTTTGGTATCAAAACACTGAACTCCTCTTCAAGTAGTTCGTGTAGCTCCAGCTAACAGGTGGCATCCAAATCTCAGGGAATGAGATCTCCTCAATTGCAAAAACTACTCATATGGTCAACATAACTAGGAACCGATAATCAGAATGCACAAGTAACTAGGTTGAAACATCAACATGTAAATATGACATATTGTATCCTAGATTAAGTGTTGTTTCTAAGAGTGACATAAACCTTATTTTGACTTGAGCATCAAGGTTGTCAAGATGACTTTAGACTTGACACCAATGTTGCTCACCACAATGGATACCTAACAATATCGTCAAATCTAGAAAAAAACCAAGCCTCAATTTCAACATAATGTCCACAGTGTTTGATTGCTGACAAACTTTACCCACATGTTGTACTCACTGCTAGGTATCCAAAAATAAAAGAAAATAATAAGAATTGATTATCTCTAAATGCAAAAACATTTTATTTTAAACCTAGGCTTGATCAGTTTTAAACAAGGCACTAGGCCTTGGAATTTCACAAAAATTCATTTCCATATTCATCTCCCAAAAGGATATTAAGATCTACTGCAAGATTTAAAAAAATAAAATAATAATAATAATAACTAGATCGAGGTGTGATGGGTATGTTGCCGATATTCATTATAAACAAGGCGTTTAAACATCTTCATTTTGTGAATATTATTTAGTAATAAATTTTCGATGATCTACCTTAGGAGCTAATGACCATACACTATTGCATTCTTCATATTAGGATAGAATACCCTGCATTAGGACAAGGAGGTCGCGAGACCACCCTCCTTGACCTCGGTACCAGTAAGATCCGCCTAGCGGATAAAAATAGCAAAACTATACCTGTTTATGAATGTGATGTTGCAAAAGAAACTATATGTTAAAATTCAACTGTCTACCTCAAAATTTTTATAAAATTTTGTGATATGTTCAGGAACCATTACAATGGTAAGGACTTATGAGCAATGACGACGTGATTGGGCAGCATCACCACCATTAAGGCCGCCACCGTCGCCATCATCGTCCCCGTCGCCACCACCATCACCATCGTCACCACCAAGACCATTATCAACATCAATCGCCCCAGCACCAGAGTTGACTGTGATAATGAACTCTTTGGAAGCCTTATTGGAGACATTAAAAGAATCAACTAAGGCTAAAACCAAAGAGGAATTTCAACATTTGGCTACCAGTTCAGTGGAATCAAAGAATTTTGAGCCCAGAAGATCGAAAGAGGACATTTCTAGGGAGCTTCAGAAAATCTGACTCCCAGAATTCTCAGGAGGTCGAGCAGGTGAATGCGCTGAAGCATGGTTGGAAGGAATGAACAGATGCTTTAGGTTAAGAGAATATTCTTCTTCAACAAAAACAAAAATTGCCGTGTTTCAACTAAAGGAAAGTGCTTTGATTTGGTGGGGAAATTTGGAAAAGCAGCTGCACCTTACATCGGATAATGTTCCTTGGGAACTATTTGAGGAAAGGTTCCGCACAAAGTATTTACCTCAATACTTTCAACAACAACAAGCCAGAGCCTTTCATATATTAATTCAAGGAAATAAAACAGTGGAAGAGTACGAGATAAGGTTTATGGAGCTTGTAAAATACATTCACTACTTAGACTCTGATGAACGTCAAGCTAAACGCTTCATATTTGGGTTAAACCCTCGCATTAGAGCATTGGTAAGCATGTGGAAACCGTCATCAATAGCTGAGGCGGTTGAATGTGGTTGTTATGCTGAAGAGAACCTAGGAATCAAAAAAGATATGGGGCCAGCATGGCCTTTACAATCAGGATTTCCAGGAAAGGCTCCCCGGAACTTCTTCAGAGGAGGTAGCTCGAGGCCACCTTACGGTAACAGGTTTATCCCAAGAAATATAGGGACGAGAACTCCCATGGCAGTAAACACTATAGCCGCGGGATCATCAAACACCAGTCCATGGGCATCTCGAGGGACCGCTAGTGGAGGTGTTGCCCACCGTTTATCCTCCGAATCCTGGAGTCATGGGAGGACTGTGTGAATCACGCTCCCCTAGACGTGTGATGATGACTGCCGGATGCCTACTGGGAATCAGGTTGGTATAACCGACACTGTCACCTTAGAGTTTATGAATGGTTAGGTCAGTAAAACTAACGCCATGGCATGCTCCAGTAGAGGACGGATAGGATGGGAGCAGAAGAGATTAGGAAGGATACGAGGATTTTAGAATAGCTTGGGAACCTGGATAAGGAAAGACGTGTCCATTAAAACCTTAAACCTAAAACTCTAACTTCGAGACGAAGTTTTCTGAAGGGGCAGTGTATGTAACGACCCATCTAAACTAATCCACTAATATAAAGTTTTAAACTTTATATTAAAACATATATAATAAACCTTAAAACAAATATGAATTAAACTTTAAAAATAAATATGATTAAACTTTATAAATATAAAATTTTAAACTTATAAAATATATAAATTAAACTTTTTATAAAATTAAACCTTATAATAAAAAAAGAAAAAAAAGAAAACACCCTTATATAAGGGGCGCATAAACCAAATGGGATATATAAGAAAAGACATAAGACAACAGGGGCAAAAATATCTGAGGGCCGCAAAATGCATGGAAGGCGTGTCAGGAGGAGGGAAGGCGGTGGCTACAGGTAGGAGGGCGGCCATCGCCAAGCCCACAGTTAAAAACCGGAGGTCTGAACCGAGAAGGGGGGCTGGAAGAACAGAGTTAGAAACCAGGAGGAGGGATTCAGCAGTGAGAGAGGTCTGCCATTGGAAGAGCTTTAATCCGTCCGAGGTTCTGGGCACGGGGGACAGTGAGCTTCTCTGAGAAGCTTACTGGATTGAGCAGCCAGTCTCTGCTCAGTCTGGCTGGGTGGAATTGGTCTCCCGGGTAATTGGAGCAGAGCAGTAGCAGCATCATCAACTTCACCAGATCCGATAGCAGTCCAGGTAAGTACAAAATCAAAATTTTTACGGTTCTTGTTTTCCAGTTTTGATCTTTACACGCGTGGAAAACATAAAGGTTGCGCTGGAAATCAAAAGGGTCGCACCAGAAAGTAGATGGGTCATCCCAGGAGCAGGAATGTCCCGCTGAGACAGAAGAGTCGCGCCTGAGGTAGAAAGGTCGCGCTATGGGTCGCACCAGGAGCAGAAAGGTCGCATTGAGACAGAAGAGTCGCGCTGAGATAGAAGAGTCACGCCTTAGATAGAAAGGTCGCGCTAGGAGCAGAAAGGTCGTGCTGAGACAAAAGAGTTACGCCTGAGATAGAAAGGTTGCGTTAGGAGCAGAAAGGTCACGCTGAAGCAAAATGGTCGCGCTTGAGATAGAAAGGTTGCGCCATGGGTCGCGCAAGTGGCAGAAGGGTCGCACTAGCTTGCAGAAGCGCCACGCTTGGTCAAAAAGATTTTGAGATAGAAGTTTAAGCTATAGAGGGTTGACATACTAATGTGTTCTCTTAATCACGCTCAGGTATTCCATATAGCGCAAAACTTTGAAAACCAATCCTTCCTTGTTTATGTATATTGATTGAGGGATAGGAAGGATTGAAGTCTCTTTTTTAAGACTTGTAGTGTAGCCTTAGTATCTTAAGACTACCAATTGTGGAGTATAAACTTGGTAGGTCATTAGGTTCCCAACTTGTTCTCCTTTGTTTCATTTCCGTAGGGTCTACCCCCCTTAGCCTGCTGTTGTGAGACAACTTAAATGGAGAGATTGGGGATCAGGGTGAAAACCCCCGATCTGAGCCTTTGTCGCGATGCCTGGACATTCTGTGCGACAACTAAACCCATGAGACAAGCATAATAATAATTTTATTTTTCTTTCTTTTCATCAATTACATAAAATCACACACGTGATTATGAAGACCGAACCTAGTTACTTTTCAACACTCCCTCTTAACTAGGGAGGTATTCATAATGGTACTTGGTCATTCTCAATTTAAATAATTTCTAATAAGAAAAATTAGATTGGTAACTCATCTGTATAACATCATATCAACCAACATTGTCACATAGCAAGGCCTTGACTAATAGCTCTATCTCTCCATCAGATCTGAGCACAATGTTGGCGAGACCAATGATATATAGACACCCTCATCATTGTCTCTCTTGGAACATACCCAACTGGGGTTCTCTGGGTGTGTTCCACTAGGACTATTCTTATCTTGGATTCCCAGTCCTCAAAGAATATTGTTCCTCAATGACTACTCTTATCGTAGATGCCCTAATACATCTTCAAAGAGCATTAGATGCCAGATGCTTACCCAATCCTCCATTCCGTCTTCCCAAGTGAAGACAAGAATGATGTGTTTATCTCTCTCTCTTAATTAGGGAGGACATATCTATTCCGATAAAGGAATGTACTCATTCCTACAGAAGGAATGTACCTAAGCTCCCTCTTGGCTTAGGAATTTCAAAGTTTCTTCCAAGTAAGAAACTTGTTTCCAGGCTCCCTCTTAATTAGGGACCTACAACAACTCCTCAGGTGGAGATGATGGGACAACCAACTGCTTGAAGAACTCCTCCTCACGATGTCATGAACTTCTTTTTGTTATTCAGGAGTTTTCATGTTTGGGACTTCTACATAGGGCATCCGTTACTTTCATCCATGAGTCAACCATGTCATCATCGGAAAGTGATCCATCAATCCATATCTGGCCTTCCTTCATGCTATGCTACTTTCTTCATGCCATGTTTACTTAAGGATCTTTCATCCAACTACATGTGCATCGGTGGTGGAAGACATCCATAGATCTTCCCTTGGCAGCCATGCATAAACCCATCCAGATATTCAAAGATAATGGAATGAACATTAAAATCAACATTACCTTTGTGATGGTCTTTCATCTTGACATCTTTCAGTTTGCATTAGCATCTTGCATACATATCAACACATCTCCCAAAGATATATATTGTCAAGGGTCTCTTTCTTTTTTAGACTCCATCAGAGTCTTCATATCTTCCATGGAGATATCCTAGTCAAGTCTTCTTGGTCTTTCAGATGTTGATTGCCTTTACCTTGGTTGCATATTCCATGATCTCTTCCTTCCTTTCTTCACACATTGCATTCCCAGGAGCTTCCAATCAAAGTTCCTCAATTGTAGTCAACCACCTCATACTTCATATGAGGACACATTATGTTGATTTCATCTAGTGAATGTGTGACCCATGCATTCCGTCATCCTTTTGAGGGAGGAGATCCTTTCTTTTGATCATGCTCTTAGGATAGCGCATGATATCTACAACCATACGACATGACTTCCATAATATCAAATGTAAGCATACATACCTCATTTTCCTTTGGGTCATCCAAACTTCCTGCAACAACTTCCTTGATTGAAAGAGCTTCAATCCCTTGATCCGCTTCACTTTTATGTCATCATATCATCATCCTATGACTTCCACAAGTTTGGTGTTCTTGATGAAACACTTGCTTCTCCTCATGATCGGTGAACCTTTCAATGAAGATTCCATCAGAGAATCTTGAGGATCTAAAGTATCCCCATCAACATATGTTTCCTTTTAACAGATGCATGATGAACCTTGTATTAGATGACCTTGCCATTTATGTTTCCAATGAGATTCCCAAGGGCTATATCCTTGACTTCCATAGATTCTAATCATCTTTCATGCTTCTCTATGATGATGTCCCGAGCTCTTTCTTTCAATGCTTGTATGATGCCTTGATGCATCCCATTTAGTGAATTATGATAGCCATATCTTACAACAAAAGACTTAGAAATTTGAAAAGAACTTAGGTGCGGAAGATTATCTCAGTCATAGTAGAGATCTTTTAATTTCTCTATCTTGGACTTCTTCTTTTCAACTTCCTCCACTTCTTAGGTGATATGAGCTTCTTCTCTTCTTCTTTTGTTATTGTCCTTCTTGATCTTAGGACAATCTCTTTTGTAGTGTCCATATTCTTGACACCCATAGCATTGGATTTTAGCCATGTTCTTTTTCTTTTTCTGAGGACCAAACTTTCCAAATTGTCTCTTTCTTCTTGTCATTGCAACATAATCTTGATTTTGCTCACCTGCTCCCACATCAGATTTTGGAATGGAGTAGCTTCTTTCTTCCCATAAATACTTGAAATAAAATGACCCCACTCTGGTAGTGCATTTAATGCAACTGTAGTCATTTCACTATCAGAGATGACTTCTCCCAGATCTTGTAGTTGATCCCGGATCTTAGGTATCCTCATAAAGTATGAGGCTTGTTGACCACTACGTGTCAACTACCCATAGCTGTACACCCTCGTGCCTTTCGACTATCATCATCAGCCCTATCATGTTATGTTGTAAACCCAGTCTGCATATGTATAAATTGTAAATAATCTCAGCAGATCTGTTCATGTATGTAAATTGCCTACGCAAGCCTAATTTTCTAGTGATAATCTACGTTCCGGAAGGTTTTTTGTCTCACCAATCCATGATCGGCAGAGTTTTCCTTCAGCCTAATCCCAAAGCCGGAATGGATTTTGTCATTAGAATCTTAGGGGAATCCTAGTGTGCTAGGTCGAGTTTATGTAAAAGTAATTTGGAGATAATTCTAACTATTTGGTTAGGTTATTACAAATTGCTTGATCTGCTAGATTATGTTTGTGTCACAGAACTGGGTAGTTTATGAGGGTCTATGTCAAATGGGTTTTCCCCCTTGAGATGTAAAATTGTACAAGTCATGATGTAAAGTGTCTTGAGGGTTAGAAAATGTTTTATCCCCTCATAAGTCCTAGGTCCTAGGTGTTTTTTTCCCAGGGCTAAGTTCGAGGGTCCAGTAAAAATAATAAAA
>APFE030903019.1:284019-316437 GCA_000404065.3 Pinus taeda | reverse complement strand
CAGCTACTTCAATCAAACAAAAGATGAAATACTGATCAAAGTTTTCAAAAAGGTTTTCAAACTTGCAATGATGAAATCAATTACTAAGAGAAAATAAAAATGTACCTAAATTCTAATTAAACCGAACAGTGAGCTAGTGACTATGAAACCCAGTATCCTTGCTGTTGTATAAAAAGAAAACTGAACTTAAAGCAATTCAAAAAAAACTGTAAGCAAAGTAAACTAAATCATATTACATCAACTCATATTCTTTCCCCTCACCATTCGACTCATTCTGGCTATAGGAGGTAATCATAAACAAATTGAGTAATCTGATATCTAAATTGCATAAAATGAAACTAAGATCAAACTATGCATTCATACTTCAATCCCTCACCATTCGACTCGCTCTGGCTATAGGAGGTAACTGAAAATGACATGAGTAATCTAATCACTAACTTGCAGAAAAATAAACTAATATCAAACTACGTATTCATACTTCAATCCCTCACCATTCGACTCGCTCTGGCTATAGGAGGTAACTGAAAATGACATGAGTAGTCTAATATCTATCTTGCAGAAAAGTAAATGAAAAAAACAAAACTAAAAGAAATAAACAGTGTTGGAATTAGAACTAAGAAAATAAATCAGCAGGAGGACAAGATAATTCCATCATGTCATTAGTCATTAAAAATCTATGTGCATTACTAATCTACAATCAACCGATTGAGCACACTTGCATGAATTAAAATTGCATGAAAAAAATCTAATCTATCAAACTTGAAAGCAATCAAATGACGTAATGAAATCAAAGCAAAATTTACAAAATGAAATCTACTCTACCATACATTCTAATATGCTCCATGACATCTACTTCACATCTCCTTCCATGTTGAGAACGTCAAAGCTTTATTCAAATTCTTCAAAATCACAAAGTACAACAAAGCTCTCCAAAGCTTTCAAAAGCCATCAAGGAAGAACTACAAACTCCAAGTTAAAGAACTGAGACTAATAAGCTAAGCTAACAAATGAAGGAGAGAGATTTCCTATTTATACAAAAAGATGAGAAGCCATCTCATTAGTGAGAGTCCATGAATCTCTCCCTCTACCTCTAGAGTCCTAATCAAAATAGGAACTGATAAGACACATGTATTCTTAGAGTTATAATACAATTAGGAGATGTGACACATATCCTCATGATCCCATAATTCTTTCCACTCAAATTCGAATTTGGCCTTAGAGTGCCACATAAGGGTCCTCTAGAAGCCTCCTTTCAACCTACACATGTCAACAATCTCAACCCATTTGTTAGGTATAAGCATATGCACATTATTTTCTAATTTTTAACCACAAATTCACTTAAAAGGCTTAGAATTAATAAAGTTTGGAAAAACATAAATGTAGTCCAATGATAATGAAAGTGGGATGAATGTGGTGACATAGTAGTGAAATGGAGGTGATATAATGGACATAATAGTGAAAGTGTAATGGAAATGAATGACATTTTCAAGACTCAACAAAGGGTCACCCCACCCTTTGCTATAAAATGTCCCTCATAACTCATTGTATAGGCTTTTTTGGTCAGCCAAGCTTCTCCTAAGACTATCTTGAAGAAGGCTTGGATAGTATTGTAATGTGCCTTGAGTTCTCCACTGCACGGAGCTAGTACATCTCTTTGGAGGAGTAGGTGGATGTGGCTATAACGTTCCATTGTTGGGGTAGCAAGTTTACATGGATGTATTGTATGATTATGACTTACACTTCTTTATATAATAAGAGTTAGTACATTTTCATGCCTATGTTGTTATTGTAGTTGGACTGCCCCGGTTGCTTTACTGATATATGTTGTTTACCTTACGTACTTGTGTATGAAATGATTCACATGCAAATATATGAATCTTGTTGTTAATGTGTTGCATATGTTTTTAATGTTGTCACTCTCTGTGTCAACTTCTCTAACAGACATTAGACATACCTTCCACTTGAACCTTGTTATAACGACCATCGCACTCATCTCGGACTGATTCATGAGTGTTGTACATGTTATCTTACCCTGTATGATGTGGCTGCCGCATCCGAGTGGACTGCTCCATTGAAAGTTGTGCATGTCCTTTGTGTTGTGTGTTCCTAGCCGAGTTGGGACTGATCCCTTTCAACCTAGAACTCACCTTCACCTCCTTCCCCTTCGAAGTGTTGGAACCTCTCATACACCTTCCTTGACTCACTACATCAATCACACCCTTGTTGCTAACAGAGTTATACTACTTGCCTCTGCGCGACATCGCAGTCAAGGCATTACCTCACGACCCACTGTTAAGACTCCTACACCAAACGGTCTGAGCTCTAATTGGAACTTATTACTGGGGAGATCCCCTTGATATGTTAGCAGGTCTAGCATCGTCAACAAAACCAAAACATGATTCTAAATCAAATCATATATTACAATATGGCTTTTCATCATGACATCTTTATGTGGGCATCAACATCCGACATACATGTTGACACATCTCCCAAAGATACCCATTGTCAAGGATCTTCATATTTTTATATCAGAGTCTCCATATCTTTCCAGGAGATTTCCTAGTTAAGTCTTCTTGGTCTTTCGGATGTTGATCACCTTCATCAGGGTTTCTCATCTTACGATCTCTTCCTTCTCCACACAATTGATTCACAGGTGCTTTAAATCATTTCTTAATTGTGGTCAACTACCTCATACTTCATATGAGGACATATTATGTTTATTTCATGTTTCTTATGCCTTCATGCATCATTTCAAAGAAGGAGATCCTTTTTTCCTCTTGATCATGCTTCTTGAGATAGAAGTAATGATCCTTGTTACCTGAAACCACATGACATAACATTATAATTTTAAACACAAGCATACATACCTTACTTTACCTTTAGGTCATCTAGGCTTCATTCAGTAGCTTCCTTGCTTGAATTTTCTTCAACCCCTTGATTTTCTTCTTCTATCATGTCACCATAACATCATCTGTGAATTCCACAAGTTGGAGTTCTTG
Organism: Pinus taeda; assembly: GCA_000404065.3. NCBI lineage: Eukaryota > Viridiplantae > Streptophyta > Pinopsida > Pinales > Pinaceae > Pinus > Pinus taeda. The sequence continues at coordinate 313,438 of APFE030903019.1, read as the reverse complement.
ATGAAACACTTGCTTCCTCTCTAAATTGGTGAACCCTCTACTGAGGATTCCATCAGAGAATCTTGAGGATCTTGTATATCCTTATATACAAGATTTTTCCCTTCTGATGTATTTTGAACCTTATCCTGGATGAATTCTTCCTTTCCTTCAATGTTTACTAAAGTTCTCAAGAGCCATATCTTTCATGTTCGTTTGCCATGGATTTTTTTGTCCTTCACGATTCCCATGGTGATCTTGTGAGCTCTTGTTTCTAATGATTCCATGATTCCATGATGCATCTTATTATATTGGTCATATATATAACACAAGATTTAGGAGCTTATGATTGGACCCTTTTGTGAAGGATATCATCTAGATCATAGTATAGATCTATTACTCCCTCTTCCCTTGGCCCTTTTTCTTCAGCTTCCTTCATCTTTCCAATGATATGATCTTCTTTCCATAATATTTCCATAGAATTGAATCATAGCTATACTTATTTTGTCTTGCTTGAGGACCAAACTTTCCTTTCCTTTGTGCACATGTTTGAGTCCTTTATCCTTTACTACATTTGCCATCAACTTATCTTTCTCTAGCATAAATTGTTGAATGAGGTAACCTTTTTGTTCATGGACATTTGTTACCTTGCCTATCTATTAGAACAATGGTGATTATTTTATTATCATCTTTCCCATATCTCCCAATTGAGATCTTATAAAGATATCCCTTCATTCTTTGATATCTTTAATCAAGTCTAAGTGATATGACCTTGTTCATTGTATTTCAGAGAGTATGTTTTCTAGCATTTCACATCTCTCTTTTATGTTACCTCTCCTACTGCATAGGGATGAGAGGACCTAGGACTAATTTCATATGACTTCTCTTCGGGGGACTATATCTATCCTCCTTTTTAATGCAAGGGATTTCTATGACCCAATCGGTATATTTATCTTCTTGTAAACATGAAGTCATTTAATCAGAATTGTATTTATGAAAGATACTTACTTGGCACATGAAGATGAAGTCTTCACCTTGATTCTTTCTTGAATGGTCTCCTTCAATGAGATTCTTGCTTGAGATGCTTAGTACAACTGAGTTCCAAGACTTCCCTTGAGACTCTCTTGCATTGTTCAGCACCAAGTACTGATGCTTTTATATTATGTTTAGATTACAAGAACTCTTGATTGTGAGGGTATGATATCGAGACCAATAACTTTGAGAGTACTGTCATAATTCCCATTCAAGATGTGGCATTGTGTTCTCTTCTTGAAGTGATATCGTTGTAGTGTATGATGTGATTATTCCTGAAACCGTGCAGCACTTTGTTGAAACATCCTTGTGACATTCCGTGGTATGTCATTTATTCATAGAGGTATGCCTTTGAACTGTAAGTGGTACTGAGATACTAAAACCTTCCACTGATTGTTATTTAGCATCGAATTGAGGTTTCTATGTATTACTTTGCATCATATTTTTAACACAGAGTTGCACCATCAAATATTACTAGAATGCTAAGCAAGGAACATTATTATAGCATGGATAATTTTCAAGTCACTATGATCATGATTTTGTAGTATGAGCTAGAACAATGTAGACATTGTGACTGTGATTGCCATAAAGGCTGTGACATGTAGAAAAATCTCAATGTTTTCCTGGATTTTTTGCCCTTCTTGAAGCTGATCCTTGTCCTTGAATGCCCCTTTTTTCTTCCCTTCCTTTTAGCACCTTAGCTCTGATACCATGTTGGAGAACCTAAGGCTAATGTAGTTAGTGAGATTCTTCTTTAGCATGATAGCTATTTGTGATGTATTTTAGCTTATTAACATAATCTTTTTCTTGATATCATTAGTGTGTGTATTCCTTTCTTCATCAAATAGCTATCAAAACAAAGAGACAAGAACACAAGATGTTGGCTTTCTACCAAGGCCAAAACCTCTCCCTCTTGGAGAGGAAAATCCACAAGCAATTATTCTTATAGAGATTCCAATTGAAGAATACCAAGACCATGCACCTTGACCTTCTAGGCCACTCCAAGACCAAGATGTCGATCCTCTTATTCTGTTGAGATCATCATCATCACTACTGCTTCATTGAGATCATCATTGCTACACCATGATTGCTCCTTCATCAAGATCTTCATCGTTGTTGCACCAATGCTACAACTTCACCGAGAACTAGATCATTGTTGAACTATTACTAAGATCACTACCATGACAACTAGGTTTCCTCATTAGTATTGTGACTGAGGCCATAGGTGTCATTATGCAAAGATCTTGTGACTGCATTTTCTTCATGCACCGAGGCCTTCATGATATTGTCTAGTATATTGAGACAGAGTGTTCCCTTCTTGTATTTGAGACCCTCATTATTATGTCGAGACTATAACCATTTCAGTGGCACCCATTTGAGATTACAGTGATGTTGTCCACCCTTACTGTCATGTGAAGATACCTATCCAATATTCTGTGTCTCCTCCACCCATACGAGATTCTGTGTCTCCTGCACCCATCCGAGATTTTGTGTCTCTGATATTTCAAAGAGGAATGTGAATATATCTCTACTCCTTATCAGAAGTTACAAGATGTCTGAAAATATTCCTTTCTGTGGTGACCCTACATGCATATTTATAGCTGTTATGTCTCCATAAATAAGCTGACATGTCCACTGAACAGGTGTGTCACCTTTTATGAGCCGACTTGACAGTTATATATGTATTGAGGCTGACATGATTGTTCTTCTTCATCGTTTAGCTTGCAGACTTCTTCTTGTGCTTGTCTTCGAGGATTGTGCTTGTCTTGGAGGGCTATTCTAGACTTGTATACATTACACATACGCTCAAGAAGAGATCCTTATACATGACTTTGACTCTGTCTTTCCTATACCTATGAAACGAGAAAGAAACTCATTCTTATAAATTACAAAATTTCTTTTTCTTGACGAGTACAAAGATCAAAATTACATTTGTAAATATCGAACCTAGTTACAGATTCTTCAACAATTTGACCTTTGCATGTGTGGACAAGCTCTAAGATTGTAGACTGAATTTGTGTTGTGATGATGGACGAAATGAGTGCCAACAATCTCATATTTATATGATTCACGTGTCGGATAGTTAACCCTAATGAGGCCAACATGAAGACCTTCTTGGAGCCGACTTGTAGATCTAGTTGAGCCGACTTGTAGGTGACCAAAAAATTGATTTCTTCTTTATGTTTGCAATGAAAAATGTTGACCATAGCTACATCATTTTTCAATAATGCCAGGCCTAGGAGGGTTTACCAAATGAAATTTCTCTCTTTCAACTTTAGGGGTCTAGCTTGTCCCCCCAAATAACATGCCCTTAGGATATTAGTATATAATAGTAAACTTGATGTCATTTTTCTTCAAGAAACCATGGGGGAAAGAAACCAAATAGTTCAATGCTTAGATTCCATTTTTGGTGGATGGTGTTTCATTGGTCTTGATGCGAGAGGTTGCTCGGAAGGAATGGTAGTGGGATGGAACAATAGGTCCATCCAAGTCAAAAACTCCTAGAGTATAGACTCAAGCCAAGGCTTAGAGATATTCCATATAGAGATAGGATTTCCCCTAACCCTCTTTAATATATATGGGCCTTCAAACAAAAAAAAAAATTAGGACTCCCTCTTCGTAAAACCTATAGTGGCCTCAAATTCACTCAACATAAGTGGGGATTTGAATTTCTCCTTGGAAGTCTCTAAGTCTTGGGGCCTTAGGGCTAGGATGGATCCCATAGTAGAATACTTCTCAAATAAGTTGGAGAAGCACAATCTGGTGGATGTGGAACCTACCAAGCCCTCACCTATCTAGAGGAATAGACACATAAGAGAAGACAGAGTGGCCAATAAAATAAATTGATTCATACTTGTAAAGGCCCCAGCGGAATTAGTGGAGAATATGGTCACTCGTCAATCTTCCTAGAACTAAAGGGGTAGAACCAAAGTCAGTGAGCCATTTTAAAATGAAATCCTCATGGCTTAAAGTGGTTGAATTCCTCTTGCTATTCAATCACCATTGTAAGGATTTTGATACACAGGAGGGACACTCTACTGCTGGACAATTTGAAGCTAACCTAAAAGTTATCAAACAGGTTATGGGAGAGTGGGCAAAGAAAATGAAGATTAACTCATAATGTAAATTAGTCGAGACGGACAGATACAATTCCTTACAAAGAAAGAGGGGAATAGATTCACAAGTTCTCATACAAGAGAGGTCCCACTCATAGTGGAAACAAGGAGAAAAGTGTTATTTGAAGAAAAGGAGGTGGAATGGTGGATAAAAAGTAGGGATATATGGCTAGAATGTGGGGACAAAAACACATTTTTTCTAGGCATAAAAAAATGTGCTAGGGCAGGAAGTTCTGCAACACTATCTGGATTCTACAAGACCTGGAAGGATGGGAAGTCTCAAATTTTATAGGCCTAGCAGAGCTTAGTAAGAAGCACTTTCAGAACCTTTGTTGTGAAGCGAAAGGGACCTCCATTGTAGAAGTTATAGAATATCTCAGTTGTTTCCAAGGTTTTTGGGTAAAGAGGAAAACAAAGTCTTAATGGAAGAGGTTTTAGAGGAAGAGCTAAAAATAACACTCCACAACTTCCAAAAAGACAAAATTCCAGGCCCAAACGGATGGACTATGGGGATTTTTTGGATCTATTCGACATTATTGGGAAAGACTTGCTAGAATTTATTGAAGAATATAGATGCAAGGGGAGAATTCTACCTACCTTCAATTCCACATTTATAACTCGCATTTCCAAAAGTAGATTCTCCAAATTCCTTTGAGGACTTCTCCAAATATCATTATGCAATTGCATATACAAAGTAATAGCTAAAGTGATAGCTAGCAGACTAAAGCCTATTCTTTCAAAAGCAATCTCAAAGGAACAATTTGGGTTCTCAGAAGGCAGACAAATTCATGAAGCGATAGGAATAGCACAATAAGGACTCCATAAGATAAAATTACATAATCTAAAAGGAGTTAAAACCAAGATCGACTTATTGAAAACATATGACAAGGTCAACTCCTCATACATCGGGCTTCTATTGGTTAGTTTTTGTAGCATCGTATGCGTTCTAACCTTGAAATTTTGTGGAGAGGCTAGAATACATGAGATACCCAAAACCCGGAAATCGTTTATAGAAATTTAGCCTAGAAATGACATAATTAGATTATTAACCAGTTTTTAAATATTTCTTAAGTCTAAACTTAGGGAATATGGTTAATTAATCAGTTTTAATTAAGTCAAGGGATGAATCATCTAGAAACTCACACAAATCGATCTAGAGATGATCCTAGCCATTGACTAAGTTTTAATCTTGGTCGTTGGTGCTCCTTCAGAGGATTATAAGAGGAGGTTAATGTTGTGATGGAGAATACGTTAGAGAGGTTCGATTTCTTGGCAGATTGATTTCTAGAGTAGAAGTAGTTAGTTACCAGAGAGAGAGCTAGAGATCGAAGCAGTCATTGAGGGGCAGGGACAATGAGTCCAAAGGAAATATTTCCAGATCTGGAGATGCAACAACAAGAGGGTCAAGTTATCCAAAGAGGCGATGCAGAGGCTCTACACAGTAGCTTCAACAAGGCAGATCTATTTACTAGTGAGAAAAATCGTTCTCAGTTCCAGAGGTCGAGTAGAGGTTCCAGAAGGTCAGAGAGATGATTTCGTTGGCAACTAGAGGTAGAATGACTTCATCAGTAGTTTTGAGCCACACATGTGGGAGACAGCGCAGAAGGGCTCATGCTAAGGTTTGGATGACCAAATTTCTGAAGGAAATTCATGCCAGAGGTTGCATGTGGGAGAAGGGAAATTCATGCCAGAGGTTGCATGTGGGAGAAGGGAAATTCCCTTGTATTTTTCCCATATTTTCTTGTTGTGGATTGCCTGTTTTGGGCATCTAGATTGTACTCAGAGTTTTCACTGCTGCATAATATTAAAACCGTCATTTGTTGCACCAGTTTTCCCAAGTTGGGATTTCCCGGGACTTTTGTCCAAAAATAAATGTGTTATTTTATGTGTGTGTGCTAGTAGTTCTTCCAACATTTATTATTTCACAGTTTTATTTTTGTAGATTACAGTGTGATTTATTCAGTATTTGTCATAGAAAACAACAAATAAATTCTTAAATTAAATTAACAATTAGGAGAATAATTTCCAATTGCTGCAATAAGATTTCAGTTTGGATTTTTCACATGGTATCAGAACACAGTTGATTAGCTAGAGAGCTCAGAGACGAAGAGAGAAGGAATTTCACTTCTCATTTGTGGGCAGCAGGTCGGAATTCCCAAGGGTAGTGCAATCATTCTTCCAGGAGGCCAAATTATTTGTGGAAGTTTGATTTTTTTAAGTGAGGGGCATAAAAATTCAATATTTCCAAGATTGAGTGATTCCAGAGGCAAGGGGAGAAGCTCATATTTTTCATTGAGCAAGTTCCTAGCTGGACGCAGTCATTTTTGCTGTAGTACGCTAGAGCAAAGTCAACGTTGGGTTGAAACAAGAAGAGCACACATAGAGGGAAAATTTTCCTCAAGGAACTTCTAGTCTCAAGAAGTTCAATTTGTTTTCCTTGCAGATCAACAGTTGTTGTGAGCAGATCTTCTCACTCCAAAAGGGAGTGCAAATAGCAGAGTAGCAACTGAGCAAAAAGAAAGAGGAATTTTATGATAGTTCATTGAGATGAACACTGAAGGGCTTAGAGATTAGGATAGGTTGGATGGGGCTTCCAACTGCATTATCTAGAAGGCAAGGATGTCCTTCCTTCTAGATGAATTTGGCCTGAAAGCATATATTGATGCAGTGGTAACAGTTCCCACATATGTAGATTAGCAGAAAGAGTACAAAAAGGAGATGGCATGGATGAAACAATTAATCCTAGATGGAGTCTAATATCATGTGGTTTCACATATAGCTAGCAAAGATACTGCCAAGCAGATGTGGGATGCTCTCGCCACGTTATATCAGGGTACTTCTAGAAACGAAATATGTACCTTGAGGAGAAGTTGAGGCTCATATGGATGCAGAAGGGGGAAGGCATAGACCCCTTCCTCACCAGGATTTAGGAGGTTCGGGACCAGTTGTCAGTTGTTGGCACAGTGCCTCAACCAACAGAACTTGTGAGATTAGCACTCAACAATGTCTCTGAGGGCTGGAAATTTTTTCTCCAAAGCATATTGGGTAGAGACGAGCTACCAGATTGGGACATGATGTGGGCTGACTTGCAGCAAGAACAATAGAGGTGAGCTCTTTTAAAGAGCTCCATCAGTGGCAGCAGTAGTGGACAGAAGCATGTGAAGGAGGAGGAGAACATGGCCCTCTCATATAAGGGTCCCAGTTAAGGATAGGGGGAGTAGATGAAGAATAAGGACTTGTTAAAGGTAAAGTGCTTCAGGTGTGGTGAACTCAATCACAATAGTACCCAATTTCCTCTCAGAAAGAAGGACAAATAGGAGAAGCAAGACTAGGTTGTAGCACATGCTGAGATCAATAGACTATCCACTAGGTTGGAGGAAGACTTTGTTATGATCACCAACATACCTCGAGGAGTGAGGTGGGGTGATTTGGAGTTGTAGCCCAAAATTTCTACAAAAGGGCAAGATCCTTGAGAAGTCCACCTAATGGATCAATACCTTACTACAGGGGCCCACAAAATTCAGTGGTGGGATGAATCAATGATAGTTGATGCAGTCAGATGCCAGAGTGGCAGTTGTAGAGACTAGTAGCAATCAGATGCTGGGGAGTGCAATGCAGAGTTGGCAGCAGTGCAGTTGGCATAGTGCAGAGTCAGTAGCAACGAATATTTTTTAGTGAAAGTGCTTATACTAGCAACAGTCAAAGACTCGGGTGACAGATGCATTATACCGATCACAGTAGATTCAGTATTTTGGATGCTTTTCAATTGCAGATGTTGCAGTTGCAGCAACAACAGATGAGGGGGAGTTGCAGTGTTGGTAGCAGTATGGTTATGTTAGCAACAACACATATGCAGTGTATATCAAAGTTATGCAGTGGTTGGTGGGCAGTAGCAGCTAGACATCGGCGGTGTGACGGGAGGTGATGTAGAGACAAGGTGCTACTACAGGGTCTGCAGTGGAATTAGAACACATTCCTCACTAAGAGTGAGTGTTATTTTTTGTAGCATCAGATGTGTTCTAACCTTGAAATTTTATGGAGAGGCTAGAATAGATGAGATCTCCAAAACCCAGAAATTGTTTATGGAAATTCTGCCTAGAAATGACTTAGTTATATTATTAAATAGTTTTTAAATATTTCTTAAGTCTAAACTTAGGGAATATGGTTAATTAATCAGTATTAATTAAGTCAAGGTGTGAATTATCTAGAAACTCACATGGATCAATTCGAAGATGATCCTAGCCATTGATTAAGTTTTAATCTTGGTCGTTGGTGCTCCAACGGAGGATTATAAGACGAGGTCAATGTGGTTATGGAGAATAAACTAGAGAGGTTCGATTTCTTAGCACATCAATTTCCAGAGTAGCAACAGTTAGTTGTCAGAGAGAGAGCTAGAGAACGAAGAAGTGATTGAGGGCGGGGAAAGTGAGCACAGAGGAAATATTTCCAAACTCGGAGAGGCAGCAACAAGAGGGCCAAGTTATCCCAGAGAGGTAGCCAAGAGGCTTTGCACAGTAGCTTCAACAAGGCAGATCGATTTGTTGGTGAGAAACATCATTCTCAGTACTAGAGGTCGAGAAGAGGTTCCAGAAGGACGAAGAGACAATTTTCTCAGCAACTGGAGGTAGAATGACTTCATCATAAGCATTTTTGAGCCACACGTGTGCGATACAGTGAAGAAGGGCTCATGTTGGGGTTTGGACGACCAATTTTCTAAAGGCAAGTCATGCCAGAGAGTGCCTGTGGGAGAAGGGAAATTCCCTTCAGTATTTTGCCCATATTTTCTTGTCGCGGATTGTCAATTTCAAGCATCGAGATTGTACTCAAATTTTTCATTACTGCATAATATTAAAACCCTCATCTGTTGCATTGGTTTTCCCAAGTTGGGTTTTTCTAGGGACTTTTGTCCAAAAATAATTGTGTTATTTTGATGTGTGTGTGCTAGCATATCTTCCAGTGTTCATTCTTCCATAATTTTATTTGTGTAGATTGTGGTGTGATTTATTCAGTACTTGTCATATCAAACAACAAATAAATTCTTAAATTAAATTAACAATTAGGAGAATAATTTCCAGTTGCTGGAATGGAATTCTAGTTTGGAATTTTCACACTAATAACCAACATCAATTTGAATATGGACTTCATTGCCTAGGTGATGAATTGTCTACATATAATCTCATTTGTATTCTTGATCAATGGATCGACATCCCCTTTCCTCTATGCAAATAGAGGATTACGTCAGGGGTGCCCACTCTCGCCCCTCCTATTCTCGATGGCGGCAAAATGGTTGAGCCTTCTTATAGTGGAAGCTAAGAGATAGGGAGAATTTCATGGTACGCTCATCTCCCAAGCCTTGGCATTGACACATTTGCTTTATGTGGACGATATCCTCATTTTCTATAATGGATCCCCAAATGTCGTAGACAAACTAATGGAGATCCTTGTACTCTTTGGAAAAACCACTAAAATGATCATAAACAACAAAATGTCTACTATCTCTCTTCATAATTTAAATGAAGGGGAGGAGCAACATTTAGTCCAACTCTTTCATTATAATATAAAGAAGTTAAGAGATGGCTTAAATTATTTGGGCTTTCACCTAAATCCAAACTAGTACAGAAGGGAGGATTGGCTCTAGCTCATAGCCAAGTTGGAGAAAGGATTAAAAAGTTAGAGTCTAAGGTGGCTCTCTAGGGCAAGGTGTCTTGTCTTGGTAAAATTAGTCTTAAAATCCATCCCTATCTACTGAATTTCCTTAGCATGGATTCCCAAGTGCATATTGGAACAAATTCAAAGGAACTGATTCAAGTTTCTATGGGAAGGGACACAAGAGCACCACATCCTCCCTTAGGTAAAATGGGATAAGATAGTGATGTCGAAGACTATGGGAGGTCGAGGCTTAAAAAATATATTCCTCTTCTTAAAAGCTTTGGTTGAAAAATGTAGTTTGAGTCTTATATCCACACATAACCTCTGAACCAATGTTGTCACATAGAAGTGCATCGCTTTGGGCTCTCTAAAGGACTGGCTCAAGAGAGTGGATAAACCATGGGGGAATATCTCAGTGATTTGAAGAGTAGTTCTAAATTCTTTCAACCTCATTAGTTATGGAATAGCTTGGAGAGTCAGCGACAAAAACAAAGTAAGAATCAAATCCGATCATTGGCTAGGTTGTGGTGAGAGGCACATCCTCCCTCAACCCCTTGTTGACTCCCTTATAGACCAAGGCATTTCCAAACTTGCACATATTGATAATCTCGCAACTACAATTCTATGGAGACAAGGTTGGAAATTGGCAATAGAATTAGGGTTGAAGAATATGCACCATGAAGTATGGAATCAATACATAAATGCCCTTATAGTTGGCCACATAAGGCTAATGGACAGGGAAGACAAGCTAGTTTGGAGCATCTAAGTGATTTGAAGAGTAGTTCTAAATTCTTTCGACCTCATTAGTTATGGAATAGCTTGGAGAGTCAATGACAAGAACAAAGTAAGAATTAAATCCGATCCCTGGCCAAGTTGTTGTGAGAGGCACATCCTCCCTCAACCCCTCGTTGACTCCCTTATAAACCAAGGCATTTCCAAACTTGCATATATTGATAGTCTAGCAACTACAATTCTATGGAGACAAGGTTGGAAATTAGTTGTAGAATTAGGGTTGAATAATGGGCAGCATGAATACATAAACACCCTTATAGTTGGCCACATAAGACTAATGGACAGGGAAGACAAGCTATTTTGGACCATCTCCCCTTTTGGCTCTTACACTCCAAAACTTGGCTATATTCAACTAAATGCAGCTAGAGTTTTCGCGGAATCAAAGTGGTGGTGGAAATTGATCTAGAAATCCAAATGCCCGACAAAATATTGAATCTTTATGTGGTGCTTAATGGAAGATAAGGTCCCTACCTAGGATGTTCTGCAAAATCATTTCAAGATTGGGTTGAGATGGTGCTTTCTTTGCAAAGGGAGTGGAAAATTAGCTACACATTTATTCATGCAATGTTTGTTTACTTTACAAGTGTGGCAATCTTGTAGACCGTTACTTGGACCTTTATGTGACTAGGTAGGAGAAGATCTAGAAGGAGCTTGCTTGCAAATCTCACCACCCATGCTATTAAAGCATTTCCTTTAATTATTGTTGGTGGGTCTAGCTAGCCTGTAATAAGGCCATATTCCAAGACAAGCCTTCAGTACCAAATCATGTGGTGGAAGAAGGGCTAGCGATCCAAGCACACTTTCCCTGGGATAAAGATAGTCACCCGAAGAGTTATAGTGGAAAAATGCCGCGACCCCTCCCGTCCTTAAGCCTATTTTGACGGAGCATCTCAAGGCACAACCCAGTGAAGTAGAGGAGGTTTTGTCCTTCAACTCTCAGAAACACTCTCCTTCCATGCCAAAATGGGATTTGGAAACGACTCGAACAATCTTGCAAAATTATTGGCTTGCGAAAACATGTTTCTCTTACAAGAGAAAAAAACATTAATCAAATACAAGTTTACAAAGAATCGATGCTTTTGATTAACAGGCTAAACAAAATTCAAACTTGCAAAAAAATCATACTTCTATTTTGGAAGAAATATTATGTATCAAAGACCCTTTTAACAACTTCACTTGTGCTCACATCTATAGGGAACAAAATCAAGGAGCAGAGAACTCCAAAGTTGGATTGGTACCATAACAAAGAACATGGAAAATTGCAGGGCACAAAGATGGCAATGTATACAAGTACTACCATAAACATTATATGGACCAAATTGAAAATTGATTCTAGACAGAATCTGTGAAATAATGTTTATACATACTTTTTATTTTTGTATATATTATTAGACTTTGAGAACACAGACACCATCTATCAAACACCATAGATAGAGACACAATGGAGAGCCTTTTTCTCCACTTACTTTGAAACAAATATATAGAACAATGTAAAGAAAAATGGGCAAAAGTTGATATTATATTTGCCCCTAAATGATTAAAAGAGAACTAATGAGAATACACATAAGAGTGTGTATCTCCAAAATGTAAATTTGTATCATTTTTCAAAGTGAAATAAAATTACTGTTTTTCTTGTGAATTAGAAACAAAAAAAAAACCTCTAAATATTGTGATTTAGAGGAAAACATACACCCAACAATTATAGCTGAGGATAATAATTATTCAATGTGACTTTAACGTTGTGTGATCTACCACTATGTTGTACACAATATGTGGATAGATGGCAATATCTCACACATGGTTGAATTTCTTGACATTTTAGAGCACGGGTAGAAATCACATTGCAATCCATGCACCACTTGTCATAACATTGACATCACTTGTTATAAAATTGCATCCTATCATACCACACATATTGACATTATCTATACCATAACACTTAAAACCAAAACTTTATCCTCTTTTCCCATACATATTTAGCTATATTGTGCATGACAAATTCCCAACAATAATATTGGGAAAAATTTAAATGCTATAAAGTTTCTATCCTTAAATGTGATCAATTAAAGAAAAGATATTACAATAAAATTGTCATAATGTAAACATATATAAAAGAGCTATGCATAAATTACATTCAAACGAAACATCTCCCCACCCTTTAAAATGTTGTCCATTAGAGAAAGGATATTGAAATAAAGTTGTGATATCGTAACCAACAATAATGGAGTTTTTCATAAAATGCATTCAAACATCTTAAAATGTTGTCAATTAGCAAAAAGATAGTTAAATAAAGTTATGATAATGTAACCAACAATAATGGAATTTTTTATAAAATGCATACCATAACACTTAAAACCAAAACTTTATCCTCTTTTCACATACATATTTAGAAATATTGTGCATGACAAATTCTCAACAACAATATTGGGAAAATTTTAAATGCCATAAAGTTTCTATCCTTAAATGCGATCAATTAAAGAAAAGATATTGCAATGAAATTGTCATAATGTAAACATATATAAAAGAGCTATGCATAAATTGCATGTAAACAAAACATCTCCTCACCCTTAAAATGTTGTCAATTAGAGAAAAAATTGAAATAAAGTTGTGATAATGTAATCAACAATAATATAGTTATTCATAAAATGCATTCAAACATCTTAAAATATTGTCAATTAGAAAAAAGTTATTGAAATAAAGTTATGATAATGTAACCAACAATAATGGAATTTTTCATAAAATGCATTAACTATACCATAACACTTAAAACCAAAACTTTATCCTCTTTTCACATAGATATTTAGCTATATTGTGCATGAAAAATTTCCAACAATAATATTGAGAAAAATTTAAATGCCATAAAGTTTCTATCCTTAAATGCAATCAGTTAAAGAAAAGATATTGCAATGAAATTGTCATAATGTAAACATATATAAAAGAGCTATGAATAAATTGCATTTAAACAAAACATCTCCCCACCCTTAAAATGTTGCCAATTAGAGAAAGGATATTAAAATAAAGGTGTGATAATGTAACCAACAATAATGAAGTTTTTTATAAAATGCATTCAAACACCTTAAAATGTTGTCAATTAGAAAAAAAATATTGAAATAAAGTTATGATAATGTAACCAACAAAAACGGAATTTTTCATAAAACACATTCAAACACTTTTCCACACGTAAATAAAAATTATTTATAGAAAAAAGAATATTTCAAAAGCAAAATGATGATTAGATGTATAACTATGAGGTAACTTCAAAATTTGTATGTTCAAAATTTTATGGAACAATAGGCTAATGAATACCTTGAAAAACAAAAAAATTACAACCAATCCAAACATATACTAGTCATGCTCATAATTAAATTTCGCAAAGGCTACCTGCCTACCTGGCTTCATCCACTCTTTTTTCTTCCAATCCCATGATGTTTGGCAATGAGAATCTTGCAACCGAAAAGTTTACATTGTCTCCACCAATATCGCTCTCCAGATGGCTACCTAGCTTCATCCACTTTCTTCTTTAAATCCCATGATCTTGATCTTTGGGAGTGAGAATCTTGCAATCCAAACATTTAGAGTGTCTCCATAGTAAGATCCATGCACCTGCAGTATGAGTCTTCCAACCTTCATTCTCTGCTCAACCTAATGAAGGGTGGTTGTGCTTTTCCAACCTGCATGACCACCTGCTTAATATTGGATGAATAAATGCTTTAGATGACCCGATGAAGGGTTGATGTGCCTAAGCAATTTGCATGGCCACTTCCTTAACACTTGATAAAGAAATGCTTTAGATTATATCCCTACCTTGAGGACCATTTGACTCTTCGAAAAGCATTCTGCATGTCAACCATGCTTTTTCAAGATTTTTATTTCCTCACGCATTATCAAAATGGAAACCCTGTTTATTTTCTTGTGAAAAATCATAATCATGAAGAAAAAATGATAAATCATTCCTCCATTTATCTTCAACCCTCTCCTCTTTGAATAGCATTTTCTTACATACTCTGACCATCTCTTACCAATACGTGACTGGCATGGGTACTCGCCATTTTTAAGTGGATGGATTAAAATCTGGGAGACAACCTACCTTACAACACCAACTGACAACTACTAAATTATTATGAGTACAATATTGTTTTTGCTTAAATTTTCCACATGCATTAAAACATTTGTATCTCCCCTATAGCATCTCATGTATGTGAATCAGAGTCCATGGGACCACATGGGTACTACTCATGGGAACCACATTGACTCGCAATCTACAAACCAGTGGGATCATTTGCCCAGCAAGCGGCGACTGCGTGCATTTGCTTCTTTGATTCGAAACCCAAGTTCTGATACATCCTCACTAAGATGATCTACTGCTTTATTTTGTCTGATCAACATCCCAGGCGTAATATGTTAGAACATTATTAATAAGATAAATACTAGAACGAATGGACAGAAAAATGAGTTCTGGATTAGCACATCATCATGGGAAAATTAAAGCAATATAGACTGTCGTGGAATAATTTAAAACACATCTTAAATCACTCTTTTTCAGATTTCAGTGTGCGAGTTTTGAGAGCAATTCTTCCAGAGTATCCACAGCAGAAGTCACTTTGAAAATTGACATTTCAAATTCATAACAGGATTCATCTTCAGGACAACCAATCAATGATAAGGAGTACGGATCTGCACAATAAATACTAAAGATGCAGGATAAGGTTAATACCCAACACATGGGCTAAATCTGAAACCCTAAAAATGCAAAACAGAGGAAAGGCGTATTTTTATGGGGTTTCAGATTCAGCCAACGTGTTTGGTATTAATCTTATCCTGCAACTTTAGTGTTTGGTGTTTGTTGTGCAGATCGTCATTCCTTATCATTGACTTGTTGTCCTGAAGACGAAACCTAATCCTGTCACTGATTTGAAACATTGATTTTCAATATGACTTCTAATGTGGACACTCCGGAAGAATTAAACTCTCGAGTCATCTTAAATTTTTTGACAAGCAAAGAGATTAGATGGACTTGCACAAACCTTCCCATCTCCTGGCCCATGTCAATAGCCATATCCTTCAGCTGGTCCAGAATATTACTTAGATCTGATAAACAGTCATCTTGCTTTACTTTCTCTATCTGTTAAAAGATAGAAAGAAGATTGTTAGTCCAACCATTTAAATTAAGAATTAATATAAAAGATGCATTAAATTCAAACATTTAGCACAAGACTGAATATTAGAAGATAAAACGCATGAATTAAGGAGGCAGCAGCAATATATGAAATAAGAGGCATGAAGGCCCTAGATTGGTGGAGAAAGAAGCTATATAGCAACAGGGATTCAAGTAGATGCAACATTGCAACACTGAGGCTTGAAGACATGCAAAAGTGAGTTAATGGACTTCTACCATTCATCTGCTTTAGGAGTCTGTGAGCTGAGCATGCCTCAGGTCACCAGAATAACACATTTTACATTCTATGGCCAGTGCAGACCTTACATGCAACACAAAGAAAACAGCCATCTAATAAGTGCAGATTTTTGTTTAAACCCCAAGTCTGAGAAGCTCAACATCTGGAAACCTTAGAATGTCCCTAAAGAAAACTATTTTAGTTAGTTTGGAACATCACAATGGTATTCTTAGTGATGAAAGGATGATATGAGGTTATGGTCAATCACAAGAAAGTTGCTCCCTGGTAATGGGTAATGCTGTTGGACACTCTCATTATGTGCTATAGTGGGTCTTGTTATACTCACTGATAAAAAGCATTGCCTTTTATGCAACTGACAAAACTGTAGCACTCACACCTCAATATTGACCTTAGTAGCCTCTGCACCTGAAGGGTAGACGCACCTGAAAAGAATGAACTTAAACCCCAAGTCTGAGAAGCTCAACATCTGGAAACCTTAGAATGTCCCTAAAGAAAACTATTTTAGTTAGTTTGGAAAATCACAATGGTATTCTTAGTGATGAAAGGATGATATGAGGTTATGGTCAATCACAAGAAAGTTGCTCCCTGGTAATGGGTAATGCTGTTGGACACTCTCATTATGTGCTATAGTGGGTCTTGTTATACTCACTGATAAAAAGCATTGCCTTTTATGCAACTGACAAAACTGTAGCACTCACACCTCAATATTGACCTTAGTAGCCTCTGCACCTGAAGGGTAGACGCACCTGAAAAGAATGAACTTAAATGCAAAGGAAACAAGCAACAGCACTCACCTCAACACAGGCCTTAGTATTCCCAGCAACAGAAGGATGGATCTGGGTGTGCTCTTTCCTCTGAGAACTTTTGACAAGCCCTAAATCTTGCCTTTGTTCCTGGTCATTTCTTACTCTTTGAATTGAATTACCTGATTGATAACAGTGTAGAGTCAGAAATATCCATGAAATTTATAAAATGCAGTATAAAGTTTAAACACTACTGCCCATACTCGGACTCAATTAAAGATCAGTGTCTGGAAGCTGAAAATAAAACTGCAAGGCATATAAATGAAGATGTGAATAAAATAACTCACATCCATGTCCAGCACCTTGAATGGTTGCAGGTCCTTTCATTGGCCGGGTCCTCACAGGTCTCCATGGTTTGGAAAAAATTCCCCCCAAACTCCCCAGAAGTTTTTCACCCTAAATAATACCAAAAAGAAAAGAGTCAAGATAAAATGCTTTAAAAGCTGGATTTCATAACTACAACATCCTAGATAAATTAAGGAGCATAAGTGCATTGTATTGTCCCTGCAACATGGCACTGAAATGAAGAGTAAGATTGATTTCTCGCATTTAAAAGGACAATGCATATATATATCTCCCACATTTCAAAATAGGTCATTTTTCTTGTGGAGGTTACTTAAGGGTGACACTACAAATGATTGTGTAAATGGTATGTTAAATTAAGAGAATCTATTTCACTCAATTTTTGTCAGGATAGGTGACAAAAGGGCCGGCTATGCAAACAGCAACGTTCATTACGTAAAATGGGTAACAGGTTCTACAGAAGAACAAAATGAAGACCATCAAGGATTTGATATAGACCAAACCAATATAGACATCCCTCCTAAATGTCGGAAAACAATGAATCAATGCACAGAACTAAAATACTCCGTTCTAGTTGGATTAGGGTCCCTTTGGGACTGTCTGAGACTACTTTCAGAGCCCAATTGAATTTGCCACTAGACATTATACTCGTGGATCTGAAGGCACTATTCACTCTATCAACATGGAATAGATCATATAAAAATTTAGATCGTGATGGAATGATATGTGCATATCTTCCAAGGTCTACCCTGACAAACGATACTATTGACAAAAGATCACAGTAGGTACCAAACTTCCAACAACTGGATATGCTCTCCGAAATTCTACAAACAGTGAACCAGATACGGCCTCTTATTGCTTTATTGCCACATTAAAAAATAACAGGTAACAGTGAGTGTGGTCTACCAGCAAAGGTTGTCAGCTGCAGATGTACAACAACCAAGGTCTCCAGTTCTATTCGGGTAGTCAAAAATGGATTGATTTTTACCAGGTGAGACTTTGGTTGAATTTTAGGCACTGTACTAGTTACAGCTTGTGCTCTACTCTGGTTTGAGGGAAATACACGAGGCCCCACAAGTGAGATCCTTCTCTAATTGCCTTCAAACACTCTGAATTTGGTTGATGCACCTCTATGGCATCCAGGAAACATTAAAAACCCTTTGGTAAAATCCCTACATGCCTTGAAAGAAAGCAGGGCCTACACTACAGTGAATGAGTCAAAGAATTCATCTGGAAATGCATCTTTGTGTCTGTATAAAGTCAGCTGAAAGTGTGTGGATCCCTATACTTACTAAACGGATGCACCCATTTGGGAAACAGAGGATCCCGTACCCTAATTTATATAACTCACGATTCATATGACAATTACACCTTTTAAGCTCATACAGGGTTCAATCCCCAAGGATGTACATTCTGTTTTAAACGGCTAATGCTGCAATTCATACCTAAGGCTCCAGCAACGTACATTATTATGCCTATGGGAACTGACATCACCCCATATGGATTCCAATAATAATAATAATACTAAAGAAAAATCTGCTATATAATACTCCATAAAAACCCTGAATCAATACTTACAATGCTGAGATCGTGATCAATATTGAGAGCCACATTATGCGTCTGCCTGATCTGTTCACCTTGGCGATGTAAATCGGTTAAGGTTTTGGCAGCGCCCTCTCTGATCTCCTCTGCAACTTTTATACTGTTACTGAACGTTGCAGTGGTATCCTTGGACTTATAAACGGCATACTGTTCCAGTTCCTCCATGGTTTGATTCTCATAACTACCATTTTCATTGAAACCCCTGTTACGAGCTTGCGTGGCCGAACCAGAACAATCTCCATTATCCAAAAGCAGGTCCCGATCTGAGTTGCCTCTTCCTGGGGTTGGCCTTTTAACACTACGATTTGTATATTGAATGCGTTCAGAAGCAGTTCTGCTCAAGGGCACTGCCGCGCAGTTTTGAGATCCTTCGTCATCGGGAGAAACAAAAGGATTGTAAGAAAAGGAAGCTGCTCTGCTGAGAATTTGATGTACAGAGGGAGCCATGGAAGAGGATTGCTTAATGAATAAAATGCTCGAAGAGATAGCTCTTCAGCATTTAATTCCAACCGATTGCAGATCAAGGAAACCGTTGATTTGCAACACTTGGAGGGGAGAAGGAATTTTATTTAAACGAGTGATTCAAACGGTCAAATTATTCAAAATATTCGACAAACGCAAAAGGTGTAATGAGCGTACCGTGATAAATTTATTTTAAGCTTAAGTTTATATTAATTGAGATTATGGTGGGACCAAATGTTGCAATTTGCAAATCCCCTCCATGCATCTTATAATATTAAGTCATTTGGACGATTTTCACTTTATAATTGAACCGTATTTCAAGATCAAAATGCCTCATCAATTTGCTCGTTAAATTACATCATCAAGCGAAAATTACGGGATTTAGAAGAGGGGTTTGTTTAATGTGAGTGGGAATTTTGTTTATTTTATGTTAATAATAATATTTATTTTTAAGCTCACAGTCAAAAGAGACACCAAATTGTTGTAGGAGACCTTTTTGTTTATGGGACAAGGGACCCAGTGTATGAGACCCCCTTGTTTATGGAATTTGTTTATGGGACAAGGGACCTAGTGTATGAGACCCCCTTGTTTATGGAATAAGGGACCCACCTCCGTGTAGCGATTTGACTATTAAGTCTAGCAAGGCATATATACTCTACCCCTCTGGTTTTGAACTTGTGACCTTTTAGGAGGAAACACATGCTCTTAACCATTAGGCCCACTCTAGCTATATATAGGTGATTGATTTGAATTAGATGTATTGTATTAGTGTTTTAGTTAGAAGTTGAGTAGAAATATGGAAAAATATCTTTTAAATTTTTTTAAAAGAGTTTTTAAAAAAGTATAATAGAGATTTGTTTACGAGGTTTTAGGTAGATAATGATCACTTGTTTTGTTAAGGAATTTTTTGATGTGAAATCACTTGTTTTGTTAAGGAATTTTTGATGTGAAGTCACTAGTTCAATTCCCCGCCCCGATCGGGGTGATATATTGGACATGATGATGATGTAGTCCTACCAAAACTAAAAAAAAATAAAAAATATATAATAGAAATCTAGATAGATATTATGAGTTTGCAAAATTTTATTATGTGTTCATTTAAATTTGTTGTATTCATGATGTTTAATGTGCGGTCATGGTTTTATGTTAAATTAAAATTCTTCATTAATACAACTTTCCATGTTCATCCACATGTTGTGTGTAATTCCATACATTTTCCAAGTGTATTTGATAATATTTATCTCTCATATTAGGAAAGTGAGAGTGCATTTTTGCTTAATTATTGTCATTAGGGCAGAGTTACAGTTTGTTTATTATATAAGGTTGATTTTTTCGTATTTAAGGAGAAGCACCTAGAATATGAATAAGGCTTTGAAGGTTTTTGATTTACCCCTAGTGAGAGTGAATGTCATGTCACTTAAAATTATTTCAAATCTTTTTGTTTTACTTCAAAAGATGATAAAAGTGGCCCCATCTCCTCCCTCTATAGATGGATCATTTTTTATAAGAATTTCCCGTTTGCAAGCTTGAGAAAGTTTTTGAAGAGACTCAACACCAACTAGTCATGTCAAAGCATCTCATTGTTATCCTTTGGGTTGCTTCATTATTTGGAAACTTGTTTTTTCTCTTGCCATTTTCCTTGGCTAAGATATTCTAAAACAAGAGGACTTTTATTGTGCCCATAAATTGGTATATTAGTTTACCATTTTTTTTAGGCTTTAAGCAGCTTAGGTGTACTTTGAATTCAAGTATGAAAAATCTTTATGTAAGAGGACACATACATCTACCCATATGCTCATAGGTTCCTCATTATGGAGTTTGATTTTTTCAAAGATAGGGTATGTGTTCTCCACTCTAGGCCTTACCTTTTGGGATATGTCAACATATTGAAGAAACCTTAGTGCCCAACTTCTAATCCCTATTGAGATTTATTTTTAACTTAAGTGTTATTTTTTTATTAAGCTCCAACTTACATTTACAATCCTAGGCACATGAAACTCCAACCTCTATTGAAAATGTGCTAGAGAAGTTTTATTGTAATGACTTTGCAACCCTTTGAAGGCAAATAACAACCTATGCCAAGTTGTGCAATGGAGTATTAATTTTACAAGTGACTTACCCAAAGAAAGATGGTCCAAGGGGATTGATGTGGTTAAGAAGTAAAATCTGATTATAGATAAGGTGTGTTTAGATGCAAATCATGTTTTGTTTTGGCACACCTAGTGACATGATGCCCAAATAATTACACTTTTGATTATGTCCAAAAGTGTAGAAAAGATAAATACTTACAAAATCACTTGGTCACAAGGTGTTGAGGAACATCACATTCCATTAAAGATTGTAAACCCTACCAATGATGAAAAAAATATGCTAAACAACAAAAGCTTAAAGAAGAAGATCCTACCATTAAAACTTTAGCAACAAAAACCTAAAGAAAGCAGATCTTACCATTAGAACTTTAAAAGAAAAAGATTAATTTAGACAAAAATAGAGAGCAAACTCAATGAAGATAATTTGCTTATTATCATCAGAAAATTATATATATCATTCTCCAAAATATAAGAGAAAGGGAAAAAAAAACATCCTTATTAAAAATTGATTTTTTAAAACAAAAACTCTAGAATAAAGACTATATAGTAAAAACTCTAAAATAATTATTTTAGAGTAAAGACTATATAGTAAAACAAGTTTATTTTAGATAATCTTATCTTTCAAGAAGGAAACACATAGGGCTGTATGGAATATCGCATCTTTAATTAAAAAAAATGGGTTAATTGTAAAGCATCGCATTCAAATCATTAAAATATATCAAATGGGTTATAAAGTAACTTTGTTTTTAAATTAAGATTGTAATCATAAGCAACTATACCCCATAATAGTAACAAAAATGATTTTGCGATTTTTTTATTAAAAAATATTGTAAAATTATCAAATGAGTTAAGTGACTTTGTTTTCAACTTGAGATTGTAAGAAGTATACTCCATAATAGTGCAACAAAAATGATATTAGGATTTTTCTTATTAAAAATATTATTGTAAAATTATCAAATGGGTTAGTAAAGTAACTTTATTTTTAAATCGAGAATGTAAGGACTATACTTCATAATAGTGAAACAAGAATGATTAGGTATAGTGAAATAACTTTATTTTTAAATTGAGATGGTAAGGACTATATTTTATAATAGTGAAACAAGAATCATAAAAGTAAATTTTTTAGCGAAATAACTTTATTTTTAAATTGAGATGGTAAGGACTATATTTTGTAATAGTGAAACAAGAATGATATCAAGGAAATATTTGGGTACATTTATTTGAAGGGATTACTTTTCACCGATATTTAACTTTGAAAGTATCAAGGAGAATTGACCCTGTGACCTCCCATTAATGAGGTTCTTTAGCAACGGGAACTCGACCAATTGAGCTAACCCTTAGAGCTTTTGCAAAAATAATGTTAACATCATGGATATATTGTTTTTTTGTTCCTAAATGTTTTAAGGTGATAATCAGCATCTTAGAAAATATGAAATCCTAATCATTTTTAAAATTAAACAAGTGTGTGTGTGTGTAATAGCTTTTCTCTGTATAATAATTATTATTTTTAAAAGTCATAAAAATTAATAAAACTATTTATTAAGAAAATTGAAACATTGATGGTATGGTTTTCAGAAGATTTAATGTGATTTCTAAAATTTGATAATTTCTCCATCTCCATACACAAAATTTTCCACTTTTCAACTAATATTTTTCATTTACATTGATGAATAAGGTAGATTTGTTTAATTGAAAGAAAAAAGCAAAAAAAAAAAACACTACATTTATGTCCTCCTATGAGACTTGATCATGTCCTTTTTAGTAGATTTGCAAGTATTTTTTGACATCCTATGAGTCCATTCCTTGAGGATATCTTAAAACAAAGCATGTGGGGCATGTGCCAGAGCAAATTCTACTTCAACCCATGCAGGAGTGTCGTTTCCATGTTTGATGGATCCATTAATCGGCTCCAATTTTGATGCTTTCTCTTCTTGTATTTTTTGTTTTACTATAGATCAACACTTTGTTGGAATTCCCAAATTTTATCGACTGCATGGGAGCAGCTTCCTTGTATATTTGTACATTAACGTCACCCCATTTAAACTTTGCATACCCTTACAACTACATTAGATCCCACAAATGATCAATATTCTTCAAATTTAAGCTTCCATATTCTCCTTGCAATGTTTTCAAAGATTCCTTCGATGGAAAAAGGATTTCTTTCTTAACACTATTATGATCTAGTGAACCTTTTGTAGGGATGGTTGGTTGAATATCAAATGTCTCTTCAAAAGGAGGCTCTTTTTCTACTAAATAATGTTCTTCATTAGTGCCCTTCCACCATACAAGTCTCATTATGTGACTATGCTTTCTAGCTAGAATCTCATCCAACTACCAAAGCTTAGCAAATTGGTCTACCACATATCTTTTATTAAAGTGTGTTTTACATTAGAAGGTTTTCTACTCATAGTTAAATGATTGTTTCTAGCCACAATCCTTCACTTTTAGTTGAATATCTTTTAGTAGGCCTTTAGAGACGTTCATTTATACACATATTCATGCATAGGTAGTGATATGCCTCTTCTTTGTTTCTTTATTTTAAAAGAAGAATTTGTTTAAGGCATGCTTGATAGTACTTAGAGATTCATAACATCATAAATGAAGAGGAAGGGTACAAGTTTGATCCATAATAGCGTTAATGAAAGACTATCCAAAGAGGGGTTGAATGTAGTGAACCGAGCTTTCATATACAAACCAATGCACCCCCAAAACCATAGACTAGAGTTTGGGATGAGATCCCTCTCTAAAAATCAGTCAAGCTCCACAATGATGAAGATTTTTACACATTGATAGATGAATCCTTCCTCTTTAAGCTTGGATTTCCAAGTAATATGAACCCATTGTTTGAATTTCAATACTTAGGTCTAAAACCTATGGAAATGATGATAAAATTATGAAGCAAACTAAATTCCATTATTTTGTCCATCTTATACCAACCATGAGAGGACCACTTTGAAAATAATTGAGTAGCCACCAAATTCATGGAAGTAAGAGCATCCAACTTAAATTATTTCAAGGGGCTTATAGGAGCCATAGCTAAAGAAAATCTCAATGTTAGAATGCAACACTCTAGTAAGTATTTAATCAAGACTAAATCATGAAGGAAGGAGGCACCAAGAAGCTCTAAGGGTTAACTACATATGGCATGGAAATAATTAAGGGGTTATGTAGTATCCAGGGACAAAATCTATCCATGCACCAATGTGCTACACCTCTTCTATTCATGATCCCGAAGGATATAAACATCTTATTTTTATACTTTTATAAGTAATAACAAACCAAAAAAATTGTTTTTATAATTAAAAACCAACTAGCAATATGCTTTAAGAATCTTAATTTTTAAGTTGCATCTACCAAGTTTCAAGGGGTGGGACACCATTTGATACTTGGGGCATGAGCTTGAGCTTGATTTGACAACCAAATATCTACCTCTTTATAATGGCCCCTTGCATAAGAGCATCAAGTCAACATGAAGAGAAAATCATGCACTTATTTAAGGATTCAAGCTTTGGTTTGGATTGTGATGGTGCCTCGCTTTCATTGGCCTGATTCATTTCTTACAATTTATATATTTTTACAATGAAATTTTAATATTAGAAAAATTCATTAAAAATAGATATTAAAAAACATTAACTTTCTAACTTTTCATTATTTAATAGTAAGAATATTAATTATTAAGCATACAATAATTATGAAAAGGTGGGGCACCATTTGACACTAAAAGGAGTGGCGTAGATCTTGATTCAAAAACATCATCTCTACCACTTTATAATGAGCCTCTCATACGAGAGTGTTACTCAAGGGGGAAAACTTATCACTTATATAGGGAGTGTATCGATGCCTTGCTTTAACCAACACAAATAAACTATTACAATGATCTAGGTGGGCATCTAGAGTATGTTACCCCTCATGTCAGCAAGGGTACATATAAAAAAAATTACAGTATCTATCACCACCATTGTGAGCCCAAAGTCATAAGTCAAAATCATTGTAAAAGTCATGTGAGATCATGTATTATGTAGCCTACACCTATTGTCTTATTCTTATTGTATGTATCCTATTATTTTGGTTGGATCATGGTCGATCCCTCGAAATTCATTTTGTGTTCCTTTCAACTTGTATAGGATTTGAGGGCCTTAGATGGGCTTACATAAGGACTCACGTTTTATGAGAACCAAAATTTGTAAGAATGATAATCGGGTGTATGGGCTAGTAAATCTCACATCAAGGTGCACCTATGTTCTATCACATGCTTAGAGTCTATAAAGCTCGTAGGTTGCCTTGGCTTTGGTGTAGTATCCTCAGATAACTCTTATGGTGATCCAAGTTGTACAAGGAATGAAATGAAATGTAGAAAAGTAAATGCAATTCATAGAGAAATATAGTAGAGATTATAATAATATGATTGAAAACCAAACTTCCATTGATAAATGAAATAGCATAATACTATAGAACACAAACTAGCTAGAATGGTGGCAGTTATCTTGAAACAGAGAGAGATTGTGGCTACATGCATTCACAAAAGCTATCACAAGAGGTTGAAAGAATGACCTTTTAACATAAATAAAGAGCCATAGAGGTCCAGAAACCTAACCTTATAAGATGAAATTCTAAATGGTTTATGAGTACCAAGGTGGTTAGTTAGTACATCAACTTCCTAGGGGCACAAGTTTTGCATACAATATATGTTTGGGGTGCAAGATAGCTCATTGGAAAGAACTATCAAAGGACTACAAATTTTGGTTGGCCCCTCAAATTTCCAAAAAACATTGCTTATGGCCTCAAAGCATCCCCAGAATTTTGGTAGCCAAAAATCATAGAAAAATTACAAGAAGAAAGAGAATCGTTGAGATAGTGGAAGAGGTGGGTGGCCACTAATATCCACTTGGATCAATCCTCCCCACTTAGGAAGAAATTTTCTCCATTGCATTGATTTCCCTCACTATATGGTGAAACTTTTGCTTAATTTGGCTCTTGATGAGACACTTTTCTTGGTGAAGAAGTTTCCCTACTTTGATAACCCAATAAAGTTCTATGTATGTTCAATGTAGTCAGGATTGAGTTATCTAGGGGCCAATTACTTATCTACCTCCAAGGTGTCCAACATAGGTGGAAAATATGGTTGAATCAACTCCACATTAAATATTGGGTGCAAGCCAAGGAAAGGGGGAATGCTCAATTCAAAATTATTTTCACCCAAAACATTTATGATGGTATAAGGCCCATATCGAAGTATTCTAAGCTTCCTATGGGGGCATATGATGAGATATTTTTGTAATTGTAACCACACCTTATCACGTAGCTAAAACTTATGAGGAACCATGTGTTGGTCATGTCGCTACTTGTACTTACCATTGGCTTTCGGCAGGATATCACACACCTATTGTTGGAGGTGTTGCATTGTTCAAAAATTTGGCTACCCTTTCTACCTCAACCTATGCAAAAGAGGAATCTATAGGTGAATATGAAATGGGAATAACTACATCAATTGGGGCAATTGGTTGGAACCTAAAGCACACTAAAAAGGACTATGTCCAATAGAGCTGTGGAGGACTCTGTTATAGCTATGTTGAACATATAGAAGGATTTTTTCCCATGTATGTAAATTCTTGGAGTTATTGATCTGAATTGGATCCATAAATAGAGATTAAACAAAGCCATGGTTGTACTAGGTCGGGACAAACTTCAAAGAATTTACAACAGCGATCAAAAACACCTCTAAACCAGTGGCAATGGTAGCCAGCATGGAACAAGGAGGACCTTAGTCAAAGCGCGCTGACCGAGGCCCATGGAGACTGCGTGGGAGGTGAATTTAGCCCCTGGGAGGCCCAAATCTGGAAACAGAGGAGGTTTTTGATGTGCGATTAGCGCTTAGTGCTAATCGTGCATCGCTAGGCGAAAAGCCCCAAATTGGAGAAGCCCCGAGCACTCGGTCGCATGAGAGCCAAGAAAACCGTGGTATAAAGGCTAAAGCACTAAAGGAGGGACCCGCTCCGAAAACCAGCGGTATCGATCAAGGGCACCCTCAAACGGTAAGCGGAATTGGCAAAAATGGAGCAATCCCACTCATCGATTGACACATGGCAAGTGGAGGAAAGAGAAAATGAGCTCATCGCATGTTAATGGTCGAGCTAGTCAACCGCATAGGACAAGCGAATGGTGTTGGATCTAGAGGCCCCAGATCTAACGACTGAGATCGCGCTCGATGGAGAAAGCAGAATCAATGGGGGATTAAGCCGTAGTTTGCAAAGATTTGATGTCCGGTTTGACTGTGAAGGTGGCAGAAGATTCATTCCACGACATAACGGAAAAACCGAATCGACGAAGTGAATTGGCGCAGATGCAGGAGGACATGTGGCCACTCCCTGTGAGCCTGATGATGACACTGAACAGGGAACTCCAAGTGAAGTTGTAGTAGGTGATCTGACAGGAAGTGGAAGAGGAATCGAAGAGCCATGGGTACGAATGGTTTTAAGCCATGAACAGAGAATGGAACACACATAGAGAGAAAAAGAGAACAACAACTAGAACCCTGAGAGGAGGACGGAACACAGAGAGGAAGAACAGGGAGAAGAAAGATAGTGAAGCAACAACAGAACAGAAGACAGAGGGCCGAGCTGACCGAAGGCAACATCGAGCACCAGAAAGCTTGAGGGATTCAAGCCATCCTAGAGAGGATCTGTCTAGACTAAGCACCACATTGGGCTCTCTCCATTGTAGACCAAAAGGTCACAAAGAGCTGGTAAGGAAAAGAGTCTGTGTACTCTAGTGGCTTGGGGCATCAAAGAACCACTTTTCCAAGCAACATTACGTCTCAGGAGACTCACATTGAGCTCCTTCATTGTAATTCTCTGCTTCAAGACACTATAAAATAAGGCCACCACTCAGAGCTAGACCGGAGACGTAGCCCTGGAGAATAGGGTGAACTCCTTATTAAATTCTTGTGTTCTTATATTGCTTACTGTATTTCTTTGCTTTTTTCCAGTTCAAGTGCTTGTGTATTTGCAATTTGATCGATCCATTTCTTAAATAACATAGACACACACACCAACATATGAGTCTGTAACACCTTCATTTAATAAATCTTTAACTGAGGTCACTCATAGGGTGATTATTAGATCAAGTGGTATGAGAGCTTTAGGTTGTAAGGTTAAACAAGCCTATGTTGGTTTAGTTGTTGAATGCTTACTAGATCAAAGCTCAAATTAGGAGAATGAGAGTTGGTCGAAACTAATCCTAAAATTGGGAGAGTCTATCCTCAGAAGACAATGTCAGAGGAAGGTTCTATGGGGCCAGACCCTCAATTCATAGAGAATTTCCTGGCTATAAAGTCTATGGTAGAAGAAATGTATAGGGACTTTAGAAAGCATAAGGATGAAGAATCATCAAGTTCTAAACAAGAAAAAGAAGAAGATGAG
Source organism: Pinus taeda (assembly GCA_000404065.3). Taxonomy (NCBI): domain Eukaryota; kingdom Viridiplantae; phylum Streptophyta; class Pinopsida; order Pinales; family Pinaceae; genus Pinus; species Pinus taeda. The sequence goes on along the minus strand of APFE030903019.1, from coordinate 284,781 downwards.
TCTCATTCCCACGACCACTCAAAAGGAAAGGAAAAAGACGAAATCTTTCTCACACCTCCTAATAGCCTTGTGCATAAGAAGAAAGCATCTTTGATTAAGCTAGATGTTAAATTTGATTTGCCTACATATGATGGAGAGCTAAATGCTAAAAAGTTGGACAATTGGATTAGACAAATTGATCTGTATTGCAGAGTGCAAAACATTGACTCAGACAAGAGAAAAATTTCACTGGCAAGCCTACGCCTAGGAGGCACTGCCTTGGTTTGGTGGGAAGGTAGAACCCAAGCTGACATGAAAAGACTTGGTAAGACTATCTCTATCTGGAGTGAATTTGTTTCTGCAATCAAGAAGCAGTTCTATCCATTGGCCTACATGCAACAAGCCATGATGAGTTGGCAAACTCTTCGGCAGTTGAAAGGGCAAAGTGTACAAGGGTATACTCAAGAGTTCAGAAAGAGAGCATTGATGTTGGGTATCTCATTAGACTCATCAGAAACTCTTTTGAAGTACATTGGTGGTCTACACAGCTACATGAGGCATACCATCCTCATGTTTAATCCCACTAGTATAGATGAGGTATCTCTACAAGCTACTTATCTAGAAGCTAGAGGAAAGAATGGAAATCCAGAAGTTGGGAGACCATCCCAACCCACTGTAAGCAAGAGAAAGGAGGAAAGAAAGCAGAAGTCGAAACCAAGGAAGGCTAACACTACACAGAAAGGAAAAGCTTCATGCACTCACTGTAAAAAGGAGGGGCATGAT
>APFE030903019.1:257691-282376 GCA_000404065.3 Pinus taeda | reverse complement strand
AGCTTCTTAGGAGTAGCACAATATTGGAGGAAGTTCATTTCTAACTTTTCCTCAATTGCAGCTCCCTTACATGCTTTGACAGGATTGAACAAGGTGTTTCAGTGGGGAGGCAAACATCAAAAAACCTTCGACACCTTGAAGGAAAAGTTTAGTACAACACTTGTACTAGCACTGCCTGATCTACAAAGACCATTTGAGATTCAAACAGATGCCAGTGACTATGCCATGGGAGCAGTGTTGACAAAGCACGGTAAACCCATATGTTATCATTCTGAGACTTTTAATCCTACGGTAGTTAACTATCCTACATATGATAAAGAATTGTATGCATTAGTTCAGAGTGCGAAAAAGTGGAAACATTACTTAATGGGCAAAGAGACAGTAATACATACTGATCATCAACCACTTCAATATCTACACTCCCAGACTAAGTTGCAGCAATCAAGACACTACAGATGGATGGGTTTTCTACAACAGTTTCATTTAGTCATCAGATATAAAAAGGGCATACATAACAAAGTTGCAGACATGTTATCTAGGCCCATTATAAATGCCTCTACTATACTTAAGCATAATTCTGTACTACATGAAAGCTACATTGAACAATATGCTCAAGATATAGACTTTAAAGATATATATGCAACTTTGAGTCAAGGCAAAAAGGTAGAAGAATTGGATTATTATGTGAAGGATCGACTCTTATATCATTGTGGGAAACTCTGCATTCCACAAACTGAGAGAGTAAAGATAATTAGAGAGGCACACACTTCTCTGATATCAGGTCACTTTGGGGTAAGTAAAACAGTTGCACAGTTGCGAATATTTTGCTATTGGCCGAAAATGAATGAGACAGTTTCTAGATATGTAAGAGGGTGTACTATGTGTGCTAAGAGCAAGCCCAACAATAGAAAACTAGGCTTGTACACTCCATTACCAGTTCCTTCTCACCCTTGGGAAAGTGTTTCCATGGATTTTGTTGGAGGACTGCCTAAGTCTAGAAAAGGTCATAATTATTTCTATGTGGTTGTGGATAGGTTCAGAAAAATGTGTATTTTGATACCTTGTAATAAACAGATTACAGCTAAACAAACTGCAAAATTATTCTTTGAACATGTATGGGTTCATTTTGGATTACCCACTTCTATTGTATTTGATCAAGACACCCGATTTGTGGCGAAGTTTTGGTCAAGTCTGTGGGAGCTGATGGACACCCAACTAAGGAAAAGCACAACTTTTCATCCACAAACCTATGGTCAGACAGAAGTAGTTAACAGGACAATGATCCAGTTACTCAGAGGATATTGCAGCAAACATCCTAAGTGTTGGGATGAACATTTGTGTTATGTGCAGCATGCTTACAACAGAGAAAAACACTCTTCTACATAGAGATCTCCTTTTGAGACCTGTTTGGGTTTCATAACAAGGTCTCCTTTGGATTTTGTCTTTGGTAAAGATACCACAGTTGATAGACACAGTGATGTGGACAAGGCAACTAGGTTCATTGAACAGATCCAGGAGATCCACCAAGTAGTACAGGAACAACTGGAAAAGAGCCAAGCCAAATACAAGGCTAGGCATGACAAGCATTGGATGGAGCATAGTTTTCAAGTTGGGGACCAGGTCTAGCTGTATATCAGCAAGGACAGGATGCAAGGTGAAGGTAAAAATCTAAACCCTATCAGGTATGGACCTTTTAGGATACTTGATAAGATTGGTGAAAATGCTTTGCACCTTGATCTACCAGCTTACATGCACATCTACTCAGTCGTAAATGCAGATTGCTTGAGATTGTTTGAACCTTCAATGATTGAGGATCCTGAAGAGCAAAGTCAATTTCCTTCTATTGATGACCTGCTACCTGAATATCTTAATGAATTTCAGGAAGACATAGTCTTGGATAAGAAGGTAAGGATGGCGCGCAGAGGGGATGTTAAGTACCTTCGAATTGGACTCAAAGGTTCGAAGCCGAGTAGTGCAAAGTGGATTGAGATTGGGCAAGTGAGACATCAGTACCCTCACTTAGTCAATGCTTGAAAGAAAACCAACTTTTGGTGGTCCAAAAGCTTTTAAGTGGGAAGGCCGTGATTCGAATTGGATCCATAAAGAGAGATTAAACAAATCCATGGTTGTACCAGGTCGGGACAAACTTCAAAGAATTTACAACAGCGATCAAAAACACCTCTAAACTAGTGGCAATGGTAGCCAGCATGGAACGATGAGGACCTCAGTCAAAGCACACTGACCGAGGCCCATGGAGATTGTGCGAGAGGCTAATTTAGCCCCTGGGAGGCCCAGATCGGGAAATGGAGGAGGTTTTTGATGCACGATTAGTGCTCGCTGGGCGAAAAACCCCAAATTGGAGAAGCCCTGAGTGCTTGGTCACATGAGAGCCGAGAAAACCATGGGATAAAGGCTAAAGCACTAAAGGTGGGACCCGCTCTGAAAACTGACAGTATTGATCAGGGACACCCTCAAATGGTAAGCGGAATTGGCAAAAATGGAGTGATCCCACTCAGCAGTCGATGCGTGGCAAGCGGAGGAAAGAGAAAACTGTCGCTCATCGTGCGTTAACGGTCGAGCTGGTCAACCGCACGGGACGAGTGAACGAAATCGGATCTGGAGGCCCCAGATCTAATAGCTGAGATCGCACTCGATGGAGAAAGTGGAATCGTTGGGGGATTAAGCTGCAGTTTGCAAAGATTTGACGTCCGGTTTGACTGCCAAGGTGGCAAAAGATTCATTCCACGACATAACGGAAAAATCAAACCAACGAAGCAAATTGGCACAGCGACAGGAGGACATGTGGCCACTCCCTGTGAGCTTGATGATGACGCCGAATAGGGAACTCCAAGCGAAGTTGTAGCAGGCGATCCAACGAGAAGTGGAAGAGGAATCGAAGAGCCATGGGTACGAACAGTTTTAAGCCATGAACAGAGAATAGAACACACACAAAGGGAAAAAGAGAACAACAACCAAAACCCCGAGAGGAGGACGGAACATAGAAAGGAATAATAGGGAGAAGAAAGACAGTGAAGCAATAGCATAATGGAAGACAGAGGGTCGAGCTGACCGAAGGCAGCATTGAGCACCAGAGAGCTTGAGGGATTCAAGCCATCCCAGAGAGAATTTGTCTGGACTAAGCACGACATTGGGCTCTCTCCATTGTAGACCAGAAGGTCACAAAGAGCTGGTAAGGAAAAGAGTCTATGTACTCTAGTGGCTTTAGGCATCCAAGAACCACCCTGCCAAGCAAAATTACGTCTCAGGAGACTCAGATTGAGCTCCTTCATTGTAATTATCTGCTTCAAGACACAATAAAATAAGGCCACCACTGAGAGCTAGACCAGAGACATAGCCTTGGAGAATAGGGTGAACTCCTTATTAAATTCTTGTGTTCTTATATTGCTTACTGTATTTCTCTACTGTTTTCCATTTCAAGTGTCTGTGTGTTTGTAATCTGATCAATCCGTTGCTTAAATAACATAGACACACACACCAACATATGAGTCTGTAATACCTTCATTTAATAAATCTTTAATTGAGGTCACTCATAGGGTGATTATTAGATTAGTTATACATGCACAGTATATGCATAATCATCTTGTTGACCACTTTAATTTGTCCATCTAATTTGGGATGATTGGTAGTTGATTTGGTCAACTTGGATTCCATGAGAGACCATAGGTTGGCTAAAAGGATGTTGAGGAACCTATTATCCCTACTTAGAATAATGGTTTGAGGTGGCCTAAAATGAACCCAAACATGCTCAAATATGATTTTAGAAGTGGCTTCAGTTGTGATACTCTTCTTGCATGGTGCCAAAATTGCCATCTTGGAGAACTGTTCGACAACCAAAAACACATAATTGTTACCATGCTTGGTAGATGTAAAACTTAACATGTAATCCATGGATACCAAATCACAAGGCTTGTATGGGTTAGTTATAGCAATGTACAACCCTTTCTTCTTAATGGTTGGTTTATCAATGGCACAAGAAACACATGATTTCATATACCATTGTACATCCTGTCGAAGCTTTGGCTAGTAGAATGCTTTTGAAGTACTACTATTGTCTTCTCCACACCAAAGTGCCTTGCCACCCAACTACGATGTGCCTCCCAAATTATATTGGCATGCTCACTTGAAGGAATAGAAAGGTGGCATAGGTAGCACAACAACATATAATGGAGGTGGATATCTAGAACTTTCTTGCAAATGATCAACATCTAGTATGTGGTGGCAAAGTCAAATTCGTTGTTGTATAATTATGGCCACCTAGAGCTATCATGCCCATAAGAGTTAAGAATTGTAGTTAGTGTCACAACTAGGGGCAAATTGAGGTAGAATACGACATGATTGTTGCTACCCTTGTTGTATTTAATGTTCAAATGGAATTTTTGCAAGTATGTGGACCATTTTTTTATGGCGATCAATCTACATTTTACCTTGTGTATATATAAATTGTATAGGCTTGTGATTAATGTAAATGATCATCTCCTTGCATAAAATATAATGCATCCATTTTCGATAAGCCTGCATGATGGAGTACATCTTCTTGTCATATTTTGGGTATCTCTAGATATTATTAGACAGTGTTCCACTATGATAAGCCATTAGATGTCCTTGTTAAGTGAGAATGCACCAATGCAAGGTCAGAGGCATCTATCTCAATCTCAAATGGATATTGGAGGTTTGGTAAGGTGAAAACTAGTGTAGAGAAAAGGAAACATTTCAAATCCTCAAATTATTTTTGTTGTGACTTATACCATGAAAAAATTGCATTTGCTCCATCCTTGGTCACTTGACATAAGGGTCAACCGATATAAGAGAACCCAAATATGAACCCTTGGTAGAAATTAGCAAGCCCCAAGAATCTATAGAGCTCTATTATATTCATTGGGGTTGGGCAATCCCAATGAATTGGATCTTGTCTCGATCCACATGCACCCCATGTTCATCCATAATGTATCCCAAGTATTGAATTGTCTACATGCCAAATGAGCATTTCTCCAAATTGGCATACAACTTATGTTCATGCAAGGTGCTCAAGACCTTTTGAATGTGTTACAAATGTTCTTCCCACATTTTTCTAAAGATGAGGATGTCATCCAAATATACAACCAAAAATAGTTTGTGAAAAACCATACGATATCATCCATCATCCTCATGAACATTGTTGGAGCTTTAGTTAAGCCAAAGGGCATGACAAACCAATTGAAAAGGCCTTCTTTAGATTTGAATGTTGTCTTCCATACATTAGTTTGTTCAATTAGAACTTGGTGGTACCCTAACTTCAAATCAACCTTACTAATGAACTTGGTGCCCTTAAGTCGATTAAGAAGATTGTAAATATTGGAAATCGAGTATATATTCTTGACATTGATTTTGTTCAGTGCTTATCAATCAATACAAAGTTTCCAAGTCCCATCCTTCTTTTGCACCAACATAATTGGAATCTCATAAGGTGAGGATTTTGATTAAATGTGGCCCTTTTGGATGAGCTCATGAATATGATGTTTTATTTCCTTATTATCAAAGAGAGAGTGTCTATATATTGGGTCACTAGGTAAAGGAGCACCAAGTATCAAGTCAATTGAGTGTTTGACCTCGTAGTGTAGAGGCAACCTCATAGGTGGAGCAAATACATCTTAGTATTTATCTATAATCTTGTCCAGTTGATTTTGTTGTGTAGAGAGTCCTCGTGTAGAGGTTGTGGTGGTTGCAGTGACCTTCATTTCACCTTTTGACTGAACCGCAGAGAGAACAAACTTTGCAATCTAAGAGATTACCTTTTCGCATTGTTTTTTTTAGATGAATGAAATTATAGTAGTTAGGACTACCTATGGTATCTTGTAGAGATGAAATCTGAGAGTAACAATGACATTATGGGGACAAGAATCATAAACAACATGGTGTTTTCACATATAAGGTTGTCTTAAAATATCATCACAAACTCTAAGCAGGGAAACATCACACAATAAATCATCTTTGTAGGGTTTGATGTCGTAGGACATGTGACACTACTAGCTAACATAAATGTCGTGTCCATGGCTCAATGAACCAATGGTGTATGGTTAGGGGTGTGGCATTATTGTTAGCTTCAATCTCTTGATGACCTTGATTTATATTTGTTGTTTTTCTATGGCACTGGATAATCTAGGTTAATATCTTAGAATATTTGAAAATACCAATCCAAATGCCACAACAAACTACTTTTCACAATATAAACAACAAAAAATCAACTGGTGCACAAATATATATCCTTTTATAACTTTTCAATAACCCAATTTCCTTATATTAACAAATTGTAATACAATAGTCTAGGGATCCTATACTAGGGATCATGGCCCTCATACTCACTAATACAAGGAATACAAACTAGGGTTTGGTGTTTGACAACCAATCTACCCTAAACAAGATACATTGGTCATCTAGTTGATGTAGCATGCCTCATTTCTCCACTTGGTCATACCCTGAACACATTTTCCTGGTCCTTCGACTCTTGATTTGCACCAACACCTCTCTACCTCTATCAATGACGTCGTTCCTTTAGGTCACTGAACATGGCTCCAATCTACCCTCTAGTTGATCATTAGTCCATCAACAATCAACACATAGGGTCTTCAATTAAGTTGTTCACAACTTTGTTTGTGAACAACTCTAGACTGCCCACTACTACTCCTCAGCTCTCTTGGGACTTCTTTCTGACTATTTTCTCCTTATTCCTTCAAGAACACAACTTGTAGGGACTTATTCTCTCTATTTCCTTCCTATGTTAATCGTGGGCTTGTGTTCTTAGCCCATTTGTGACTTTATGATGTCAATTCTTCCACAACCTTGTAGCATAGGGTTTGGATTACCTCTCAAGCTACCAATATCAACACTCCCTCTTAGTGAAGGAGGTACTTCCAACACTAGGAAGTCTCCATCATTATCATTGATGACACTAGCCCATTTGGCATGCACCACTATAGCATACCCTATAGAATGAACCACATTATCTCGGTAGTGCCTCTACCTCTTCTCATTTGAACTTGAATATCTCAACACTTCCATAGGGTTTCTCCCTCTAAATCTAGACTCCCTCTGAGTCTATATGATCTCCACTGGCTCAACCTGCTACTAATCTCATGTCCTAAAAGGTTAGTTTGAGTTATCGTAAAAAACAAGCCATCATCACTGAAACCCAATCCTACAATCACTCATCCTCCTAGGTCAAAACACAACACATGTACATCTCTCCATTCTTAGATATGCAACATCACGATCCAATGAAGAAACTATCCTACCAACATGTTGTCAATCACATGAAGCAATCTTGATCATACCTATCTCTTCCATGCCAAGCAATCCTCTAGTTATCCAAACGATCCATGACAAGTCAAAGGAATTCCATGATCAACAACCTTCCCTACAACAAAATGTTGTTCACCAACTTCACCACCAATCCACCAGAACTCCCAGCCAATCTCAGTATCAAGCCAGTTAAGACCACATCTCCATGTCTTTATATAAACCCTTTGCTCCATGATCTAGACAATCTATGCTCCTTATAAGCTACTATGTTGTGCACACTCTGATTCATTGGCCCTTCAAAGTAGCTTTGATACCATGTCATTTTTCCATGATACTAGAGAATCTAGGTTAGGATCTTAGAATCTCTTACACTACCAATCCAAATACTATAACAAACTACTTTGCAAAACAAAATATAAATAGTATTAAATCAGCTAGTGAACAAATATACAAATTTTTATAGCTTTTCAATAATCCAACTTCGTTATATTAACAAACTATAATACAACAGCCTAGGGCTCTCATACCAGGGATCACAACACTCATATAATCACTGATACAAGGAATACAAAATAGGGTTTGGTGTCTATCCTTTGACAACCAATCTACCTTGAACAAGATACATTGACCATCTAGTTGATGTAGCATGCCTCATAGTCCACTTGGTCGTACCTTGAACACATTTGTTGTGTCCTTTTTCTCCTGATATGAAACAACACCTCTCTACCTTTATCAATGATCCTAGTCCTTTAGGTCATTAAACACAACTCCAATCTGCCCTCAAGCTGATCATTAATCCATCAACAACTAATACATAGGGTCTTCTGTTGAGTTGTTCACAACTCTAGACTACTCATTGCTGCTCCTCATCTTCTTCGGGACTTCTTTCCCACTAGTTTCCTCCTTAGTCCTTCAAGAAAAAAAATATTAGGGACTTCTTCCCTCTATTTACATGATGTGTTGCTCCAATGAGGAAAATTTAAGGCATGGAGGGTTGCCCACTTTGACTATAGAAATTTCTTCTTGAATAGTAGACTAGGGCTAGATGAATTGCTCCCTTGACTTCTTTATTTAGTCCTTCAAAGATCAGTCCCTGAGCATCTCTTGTTATGCCCTTATAAAAATTTATATTTTTCCTTTAAGAGATTGTAATTAGGGCTTGGAGAAAGCCACAATAGCCCTCCCAAAACATTTCTTTTGTCTGCTCCAAATAGTGTCCTAAACTAGGAAACCAATCCTACACTTGTTCTCCTAGAAGATGTCTTGCACTAGCCTCTTGATGCTTCAGATATTAACCTACAAATTCATCCTCTATCTATGGCATCCTTACTTTCATAAAGTTACAAAATTCCCACACAAACTAGCCATATTTCTGTGTTGATGTTTCAAATAAATGTGTCCTAGTTTTGGGGGGGTTACTAGGCTATTTGGCCCCCAAAACATGCCATTCTTTCCTACCTACAATCAAATAGAACCTTGACCCTTTTTGGCTAAGTGAATCCACCTGATTTAAGCCCATAACTGCTCTAAATAAACTTGACCTTACTCCTTTTTCTTATGTCCATGCCTTCCTCCTCTTCATTGCCTTATACTACTAACATTACCCAAACTAGTCACCAAAATTAGACCTTACTCCTTTTTCTTGTGTCCATGCCTTCCTCCTCTTCATTGCCTTATACTGCCTAAACATTACCCAAACTAGTCACCAAAAGCAGACCTTTGCTAGGCTTCTAGGGTTGCGTCTCTTCAAAAGTACTCGAACCCTATGCTAAGTCTTCACATGAGAAACAAATGTCATGATTGGATGAGGAATTAGGCTCCTCCTTACTCCTATTTATATCTTTCCTCTTGTGGTAACGTCTAGCCCTTAAGGGCATGAATTAAGTCAAGGGCGGCTTGCTTTTTGTGCCACAAGCCCACACAAAACATTCAGAAATTAATATCTCCCAATCCACAATGCCTCTCTTGGTGCAGCAAGGAGCCCCTTGTTCCTTTAAGGGTGCCCTACAATCTCCAAGTTCCAAGTGTCCAAATCCATGCACAGTTTCACACCCACGAGCTTGGGTGCAAATCCCACACGCTTTGGTTCTTAGCCCACAACTGACTTTTTTATGCCAATTCCTCCACAACCATATAGCCTAGGGTTTGGAGTGACTCCCAAGCTACCAATATCAATAATAGCAAGCTATTTTGGCTCCCACTATCAACCATGAAATAGAGTGGGGTCCCATTCACTCACATATGTGAATGGAAGAGGTGCTCCCCCTCTTCAAGCTCTTCTAGCTCTTTCAGTTGGATCTTTTGTGGCCATGATGGTAGCATTGAATTCACCATCAATGATATTCTTTCCTTAATTCTATTATAAATCAAAACCAAAGCTAGATCCTACTTAATTTTCTTTAAGGTCCACCAACAATTATTGTTTCAAGCGACATTCATTAGTGTTGTGTGAGGGGTTCTGTGGAACTCATACCACTTTCCAATGTGCTTTTTTGACTTCTCATTACCCTTATTTGCCTACGACTTGGACTAGTTGTCTTAGTGCTAGCTCTTCTTCCTTTTCCCTTGTTCTCTAAGTTAAGAATGTCTTTTCTAGGATTATGTTGCAGCGCATTTTCATACCTGAACTCCCACTTATTTTATTACTTCAATTTTGGCTCAATTTTTACAACATATCGATAAGAAATACCTAATGAGGATATTTACAGGAAATCCATATTTGTTTGGATGTGCCTATGTAGGCCATTATGGTAATTCAATACTAGGTGCCACTCAGAGTCTCTAATACCCATTTTTAACCACAAGGTATGGAAATTATTGGTGCACTCTAGCACTATCTAGTCCCTCTCCTATCGTGGAGTTATCCATCTCCTACACTAGTCATCATAGTTCCCTACAATGTAAAATCCATCCTTAAGGGAATCAAAAAAATCATCCCAAGTTGGTCCTGCATTGAACATATACTCATCTTCATTGTGTCTCTGCCAGTAACCTTTCCACAAATCTTGACAAGGGGAACAATTTTTAGTAGCACAACGGTGATCTTCTCATTATCATTTTTTTGGATAGAGTAACAACCCTCTAACATATTTAACCATTTCTTTGAAGCATCTCCATATATTTCCTTCGAATAAGGGGATATCAAAGTTAATTGGTGCCTTGAGGGGTGTTGCACCTCCAAAATTTCGACTTGTTGAAGGTGTCTTGGTTGTTGTTGGAATTCGTTGAAGAATATGGGTGAAATTATCCATCACATCATTCCTCTATTGCGCGAGTGCTTCCTTGAGCAATAACTTGATAGGATCTATTGCTCTATCATCCCCCTTTTGTTCCTTCATAACAAGTTTCTTGGGTTTGTGAAACTGATCATTCCCAAGTGAAACTAGCATAAGATCCAACTCTCTGTTCCTTAACCTCATTGGGGACATGTGCTGAGAAACAACAAGGATCATATTTCTTTGATACCATTGATCTAAGCTGTAAAAGGAATTAAATGAAATGTAGGAAAGTAAATGGAACACTCACAGACAAATATAGCAGTTATTAAATTAATATGGTGAATACCAAACTTCCATTATTAAATAAAATAACATAGTATTGTAGAAAACAAACTGGATAGAATGGTGAGCTATCTCTAAATAGAGAGAGATAGCGACTTCACACATTCACAAAAGTTATCATAAGAGGTTGAATGAATGGTGTTTTGACATAAATAAAGAACCCTAGAGGTCCAAAAACCTAACCCTAGAAGATGAAATAACTAAAGTTTTGTGGGCCCCATGGTGGTTAGTTGGTACATTAACTTCCCAAGGGCACAATTTTTTCATACAATATCTATTTGGGGTGCATGATAGGTCATTAGAAATAACTATTATAGGAATGCAACTTTTGATTGGGGCTAAGGAATGTTATGGTAACCATTTCCCTCAAATTACCAACAAACATTATTTATGGCCTCAAAATAGCCCCAAAAGTTTAGGACCCAAAGATCATAGAAAAATTGCCAAGTATATAGATAATTGTTGATGCAATGGAAGAAGTGGGTGGTCACTAATATCCACCTGGATCACATGGATGACAATTTCATAATGACGACTTTCATGGTTTTTGAGGCAGATCATTATCCCCAATTCAAAGTGATCCCATAGGTCAAAAAGTCAAATTGGTCTCATTTTGTTCAACTTGGTGAGAGGAACCCATACCATATATAAGTTTACCAATCAGAGAGGGTAGTAACTAGTTACAAGTAGGTCAAATTTGGTCAAATAATTCAAACAAGTTTGAGTGGTAGAATAGGGTTGATTTTGGGTAGTATGGTACATTCATTATGTTAGTAGTTGTTACAAGTCATTTTCTCGCATTAGGAAAATGACCATCGGTTTGGATCTTTCGCTATCCACAAATGTGTCCCAAGACATTCCCATACAAAGTTAGAATCTAAATCATCCCCAACAAAGTGGAATTCCTGGATCCCATGGTACAAAAACCTTTTTTTGGCTACCTTCACAGCTTCCTAGCTAATTTTTGCATACACAAATAACACCATTAAAAGTCGTGCATAAGTATGCATTGTCTTACACTATGACCTGTGAACATGACTCAACGAATGTAACAATAAAAAGTAAAGTCTAGAAGCATTATTGGTAGCATCTATCCCAACCAACAAGCTTCGAATGGATGCCTATTCAGCCCTTATCCCTCCCATCATGGAGAAACTCCCCTTCCTTTGTGGAATCCCTATCCCACTAATAGTGGATCTCATCCCTTGGAGAATGGATCCATAACTTCTCAACATTGACCTATAAAGCTATTACAGGTCTGAGGATTAGAGGAGGACTGTTGGAATTAGGTTTATGTTGTTGAGATTAGGTTGGAAGGTTATTCTTGCAAGGGAAAGGGTTGGAGATTGCATAAAGGACTTGCAACATCAAGACTATATGGTTGTAAGTATTTTCTCCAGTTTAATAATATAAAATAAATTGTTCTTTCTCAATTACATCTTTGTTGATCTAATTTGTAGGATTCCTTGATCACCAACATGGATTGTGATTGCATATTGATCATTTTATGATATATAATTGGTTAATTAGTGAATTTATATCTTTGATTATATGTTGGATGCTTTGATCTCTTGTATATCTTTGTCTATGCAGATTTCATTCAGGATGCTATGGAGAACTTGTGGGGAGTGACGAGAGGAACTCTAAAGCATCAAGGAGTGAATGGGTGGAAGATTTGAAAGGGACTTCATCAATCATTTCGCTTAATTGGTAAGAGGCCTTTATCATCGTATTTTCTTTCAGTCAATCAGAGTTTAGAGAAATGTAGTAGTTCTTGTTTGTTTGTTACTAGGGTTCTTTGGAGTCCAGGGAGATCACTCTTGTCCACATGATAGTTTCATAGTGACATCTTTCACGGTTTTTGAGGCAATTCATTGTCCCCAATTCAAAGTGATCCCTTAGGTCTAAAGTCAAATTGGTTTCAGTTTGTTCAGCTTGGCGAGAGTAACTCATACCATATAGAATTTTACCAATCAGAGAAGGTAGTAACTAGTTACAACTAGGTAAAATTTGGTCAAATAAGTCAAATAGGTTTCAATTGGTAGAATAGGGTCAATGTTGGGTAGTATGGTACATGCATTATGTTATAAGTTGTCAAAAAAGTGAGAGGAACAAAACTCATGTTAGAATTACTAGATTCCTAATGGCATTAGAGAACTAGCATAATGGGTAGATGATGTGGTAGGGAAATAAATGATGTCACAACATTAAGTAGGGAAAGGAGATTTGGAGGCATATCCAGTTTAGATCAAGGCTAATTTCAACATTACTTGGATGCCATATTACTCAAATTCTTTAAGGTGTTGCAGATCTAGAGGTCCATGAGCTAAGTCAAGTTTACTAAAGAGAAAATTCAAAGAAAACTAGCTATTATAAAGTCAATTACTTGTTATGAAGTCTACTTAGCAATTGGGGATGCCTTGGACAAAGAAATTAAGAGATGGACTAACAAAATAGCCATTAATAAGTCAAATAAATAACTCAAATAGAAAGTTAAGGTCTCTATCCAAGTTGAATTCCTATTGGACCAAGTCAAGTTTCATCAAGGACCAAAGAGTGAAATGTTGGGTAACTAAAGGCTGTTAATCTTCAACTTTGATTATTCTAGGCCTTTAGCAAAGGGAGTCTTGGACCTGCTTGTGCATTGTGAGCCAAATCCACCCGTTAGTGGGAAAATTATTCTTTTTAATATAATATTTTATCAAAAATACTAAGTCTCCAATATGTGGCTGACTAGTAAAAAATATTACTCTCCAATGTACTTCTTTTGAGAGAGGAATATATAATCTGGATGTTGAGTCACTGCAATGTCAACGTATTAGTTAAGATGTCCCAAATCTATCATCTCAAATGCTTTCTTCAACTCTTTCTTTATGGATGGAATATAGTTTTTCCTTATTATTAGTAGATCATCTACATTTATCACAAGATATATAACAATTTTGCCAATTTTCTTGACAAATAGATATGTATCACCAAGATTGAAGTGTTTGAAATTTAATTTAAGAAGATTCTCAATAAACTTTTCATATCAGGCTCGCAGTGCTTGTTTTAGGCAATATAAGGATTTGATGAGTTTGCATTCTTTTGTTATTACCCCTTTTGGGAAAAAAACCTTTAGGTTGAGACATGAAGAAATTTTCTTTATTTAATAAGGAAATATTCACATCCATTTGATGAAATTTCCATCAATTCTGATCTTCCAAGGAAAAGACAGTTTGAATGGTGGCCTATTTTTCTATGGGGGGGAAGTATCTTCATAATTATCACCTTGTTTATGTGAAAATTGTAGAAATTCCTTGTAGATTTAAAGTGCTTATGTGATTTCCTAAAACAAAAGACTTGAATCTACTCTACTCATCAGCTGAAACAATTTAATTGATTGAGAAATCACGAAGCATACAAGAGAAATAATTTAATCAACACATTACACAATGATTTCCTGGGGAAAGCCACAGCTAAAAACCCCTGCTATCTGTATATTGCATTAGTCAGAAAATATGAGAATATTACAATGCTTTGCTCAAGCCTGAGCAACCTCTGCACTATCTCTATCTGTCTTACAACTTCCTAGACAAGCCTAGGCCAATACTTGACCAATTTTTTGCTTGCCCAAGTCCCTATTTCCTTGCATTGTTTCCTTGGGAATTAGCCCCTATTAATTAGGGAAATTCCTCAATTGGAATTGCGCAATCCTCATAGGCCTTCCTCTAACTGCATGCACCACCTATACAATTTGGATGATTATACAACTGATAGTACACTTCCCTGAACTCCAATCTCAGCTGGTTAAATCTCAGATCTCACATGCATGAGTTATTTATGAGTGAATCATTAGTTAACTGGTTTAACATGTTGTTCCTTAAGAAACCAATTTCCTTTTTTTGGGGAGATTGTGCTTAAGACATTAATAAATATTACTTATTGTCACTTATTGTTTGTTGTGTTCTCAAATGAAGGACCTAGAAAACTTGGTCTTTAACTCTTAATACATGTATGACCAGAACATCTCAGAATGCCACTTGTTGCTAGATATAAATGATTAATGAAGAAAGTTTGAAGGGAAAGTTAAAGATCATATGTTGATCTTTCATAGAGAATACTATCTATAACTTAGAGGAATTATGATAATGAGAACTGAATCATAGACAATATGCTGAGCTTTCATAGAAACTACTATCTATAATTTAGAAAGGAAGTGAGGACTTCAAGTATAGGAGCGCTCTTTTAAGGAATTTTAACCTTATCTACATAAGAAAACAAAGACCTACTGCTTCATTATTATACTTGAAAAGAAGAAAACATAGCATGACACATGACAGAGAAGCTTACAAAATTATATGCAACAACTCATGGAAACTTCTGATTCTTTCATCAATTAACGATGATATTAGGAATACAGTGGCCTAGTCTCCGGGTTCTCCAAAATTCCAACCCTTTCTTAGTAAAATTTCCTCTTTTTATACATTGTGGAACAATTGTTGATTTCTGAAACTGCCCAAATTATCTAACTAGTTTTCTAACTATATGAAGTAAAAACTATTACATAATTTTATAGAGGGTAAAAGACACCTCAAAGAACATGAAATAACAAGAACATAACTAGATTCAGAAGGGGATGATAACTGTTGGCTTGCTCTATTGATCCACTGCCGAATTCCTCTGCAAATGCCCTAATAATGCTTAATTTGTCTTAGTGTAATTAAATGTGTTTAGTTTGCGTAATCCTGGGCTTACATGAGCATTCTGATTGGCCAAAATGCCAAGAAACATATCGGATTGTCTTCCTTTTCAGATTTTGCTCTAACCTTGATTATTCACTTTACACAATGAAATTAACGCAAACCTCTGATTAATAAGGAACTCAAAAGAGTTAATTCTACTTTATAAACCTCTCAAATCTGCTCGCTCAGTGCCCCATTGACTTCCATCGCAAATCACAATCGGCCCGAAAATTACTGTAAAACTTAACTTATGCACCCTTAGGTTGCATAACTATGGAAATGTTGGACTTTGGTGTAAATCCTTTATATCTGCGCTTTTCTATTATATACCTTTTATAATGAAAATACGCCATAAAACATGTTTTTTTTTGGTTCTAACGCAGGCTTTGCACAACTATCGAGGCATACCCTTCCGCCACCGTAGATCTGCGGTTTTCATATCAGATGACCTATAAATATTTCAAGTGGGACATAAGCCCAAAGAATACCCACCCAAAATGGGCAGTTTCCTCTCTCCACCTAATTGCTATGTGTTGAATGTTGAGTGGGATCGGGTTAGTTCCAATAAAAACGACTTACCATTTTTGTTCCACCCGAAAACCTGCCTTATATAATATATTATATTATATATATATTATATTATATATATATATAATTAAAAGTCCCAGTGGGTCCGCAAAGTGTATTAAAAGGCAGATTTCAAGTTATAAGGCAGGTTTTCAGGTGGAACAAAAATGGTAAGTCGTTTTTATTGGAACTCACCCAATCCCACTCAACATTCAACACATAGCAATTAGGTGGAGAGAGGAAACTGCCCATTTCGGGTGGGTATTCTTTGGGCTTATGTCCCACTCGAAATCTTTATAGGTCATATTGTATGAATTATAATATATATATTAATTATATATGCTTTAGTCCGTCCTTTCTATTATAATCCTTTGTAATAGAATATATATAAACTAAGTTAAACAAATATATATGAAGGGCCTTTGATATATTAATAAAAACCTTTATAACCGCGTAAGACGAATGCGTTGAGTTTTAAAATATAACATATAAACTTATTGAGTCCGGAATCCCCATCGCTCATTGCAATCGGTGCTTTCCATATATATATATATATATATATATATATATATATATATATATATAATATATATAATATGTTATGTGCTACGATGGACCGCCACAACTATAAACATAATATATATTATATTCGGGTCCGGTCCGCTATCGCTCATCACAATCGGCAATCAGTGAATGAACCAACATATGTATTCATTGCTTTACGGACCCGCCGAACTTTATAAGACACAACTCATAGTATTCCGGGTCCGGTGTTAACTCTTTAAAGACTTGTTTCTTTTGTAAATCCGATATATTCTTTATTTCAATATGCACATATATATATAATATATTAATATATATATATATATATTAATATATATATATATATATATATATATACGTTATGGCTTCATTTATGTTGCGATTGCACTTTATCACATGGGCCAATTCCTTTATACTTGTTCCTTTTGTGATTTTGATGTATTATAATGAATAAATACCTCATTACTTTTAGACTTTGCAGAGTAGACAATATATAGGGCTTCTTTGAGGTTGAACCCCCTTAATGATTTTAGGTCACACATTGTGATAAAAATGAGTAATAAGCTTAAACCCAATATAAGCTACAACAAAACACATTAAGCAACACCCCACTGTATGACCTACTACTAGTTCCTCTATCAGTTGGAACTAGTTTAACTGACTTTAACTCAGTTAAAATTAATTAACTAATTACAACTCAAAATAAACTCAACTAGGGCTCCTATAAAGTAGGTGTGGTGAAGTAAAATTATAAGTGCGGACACAAACAAATTCTTCTAGCCCAATAATGGGTCTAGCCAGAACTGATACATTCTATGGAAGATTTCCTTAAGTTAGAACTAAATAAGAGGGCCTACCTCTTAGTATGCTTATCTCGTTTGATGATGTCCTTTCTTGCTTGCTCCAAATATCTCTCACTTCCTTCTTCAAACACTTGAAACAAGTAAACAACAACAAACAACAACTCTGATAATAGAAATATTATAATTCAACCTACTTAACAAGTCAAGAAACATTAAGCCATGAATATGTAAGATGACAAATCATGTAGGAAATCAATAAGTTGCATATATATTGAATCAAGAAGAGATTACAGCCATTATCTTGACGTTGTCGTTCTCCTCTAACAGGACCATGTTCCCACACACTTCTACTTGCATTCCATGATGACCTCAACAACAATAGTTTTAAGGCTCTTCCCTTTAGGCTTCACTCCAAACCAAATTCACACTTGTTCCTCACACAACTAGAGATCTACAGCTATGAATAGCTTACTATTTACTCCAAACTTAATTAGCACTAGCACACCAACCTTAACACTAACTTATGCTTGGGAAAATGAAGGTTTATATAGGATGAATGGATGGGAGATGGATTCTCTTCTCATGGGAGAATGTCTTATCTCTTGAGGTAGTTCCATCATTATAGGGGAAAAGGAGCCCAAATTAACATCCTCAACCCCATCTGGTGAAACCATTTACCAGACTTTTGTTACGAAGCTTCTAGAGCTAGAAGCTTCGACTCTATATTTAAAAAACTTTCCATAAGAGGACCAGCGTGACAGGAACAAAGCTTAGTCAGTCCGGTCAGCGCTAGGGACAATGCTAATCCCTGCATATCAACATGATTAAGACAAGTGCCATTAGCGTCGGTCTTGTAAACTGGGCAAAACAGAAGTTTCAGGGGAAATGGTACAAAAGGGAATTGATCTTCCCATGAAGAGGGACACAATGGGAGTTTCTTCATTGAGGAAAAGCATGTAGGGCTCACTGTAGAAGTCCTCTAGGATCAAGGAATGGGGAGTAGAGGGATAGTGACAAAATGTTGTGTAACAGATGCCCCCTAAAAGCATGAAGGTCGAACTAGAGTGAGGGATGAAATGCTTTATGAATCAGTGTGGGGAACAGTAGTCTACCGTTAGAAAACCTGCAAAAAACTACAGATACATATACATAACAAAGAACTATGTCAAATGATACATGAATCATCGCATAAAAGCAGCCACCCATAGAATGATCATTGTAAATGGATCTAGGTATGGGTGCAGGCATTCGTCAAAGAGGATCATAATGAAACCAAGGTATGGTCGCCACCATCCAAAAATGAGAAGGATCACATATGATAACCCATGGTTTGGTCGCAGCCATCCATTTGAAAGAGACATGTATATCAACATAATCATGTCACATCACTTCACAACCTAGACTTTTGTGTTCTGAGGCCAGGGTCTTGCGCTCCAACACGACCTGATCAAAGTACAAATCCTAACATGTGAATAGATGTGTTGACGTCAAACATGGTAGAAAATCGTTTGATTACCAATCAATGATGTAAATTGTTAACAAGCGCGAGAGAAACTAACAATAATGACAATGGTCCTCAAGGTAATATCAAAACAATCCATGGAATGTGAATAAAGGAACTGAAGTCGAATACTTGTGAAATCACTCGATCGAAAGCTATTGATGTGAATAAATCGTTGGGTGTGAAGAACTTGCCAGTAGGGCATGCAAGCTCTAAGGTACTAGAAGGGAGTCTCTCGGTCAACTTCCTGGATAATGAGTTGAAGTTGACAGGAAGCGACCATGTCGAAGGAGGGCCATAATGTATCTCACATCATCGACGTGAGACAAAAGGATGCAAAATGATTTTGGGTTATACAGAGAATCAGAGGGAAATGTAACTGCAGAAGGACAACTGTTGAACATATTGGTGACACGTTTGGTAGGTAGCTTTTGGATCCATAGGATTAGTGGTCATGATGACGTGGCAGAGATCAAATGGAAGGCAAAAATGAATGGCCCAACCCAGGAAGGTCAACGATACAAAGGAGCATATCCCAACCTAACACGAAGCAGAAAGTGTCATGTTCAAGAGTGAGCTACCGACACAACTGATTAGATTTCCAAATTTTCCCCCACCATTCCTGGCAAATACCCCAATTATTTTTTAATCGCAAGCTTGAAGGGGATATCATATGCTTGCAATGTAAGTTCATCCTTCAGATGAATCCGACTTAGTAAGTTTAACGAGCCCTAGGAAGGAGAATCTCATGTTTTCCATGGTGACGAATCCAATGTCGTTTAATATTTTAACGAGTCTAACAAAGGTTTAACTCAATATCATTTTCATGTTTAGAGAGTTTGAAAAAGGCATGGAAAAGAAAACTCCACATGGTCCCTTTTCATATATTTGTGTCCCTCGAGCCCGAAAAGGTAGAAAACGATACTTGAGAGAACAGCTTGACCATTTCAGTCAAGGAGTACCTTTTTTGTAAATAGTGCCTCCCAGCCCAAAGTAAACTTATATTGAGCGCACAATGTTTCGCATCTGTTAATGAGTTCGAAACGACAAGTGCTCAACCATCTTTTCACTTTTAAAGGGTTGGAAAAGAGCTTGAAAGTGGACCCCCATTTTATTCTCTTTTACGAGTCAAAAGGAAAAAATACTCGGCAATATTTTCATATGAGCTTAATAAGTCGAGGAAAGAGCTAAAACGTGACTCATCATCATCGTCGAACATCCGTCACCTGTCACTGCACAAAAAAAGGTAAAGTGTATTATCTAGTTCTTGAGGAAAAATAGGTTATCATATTTAGAAAAACCTGATATTTTCATGAAAAAATGAATAAAAAGGAGAAAAGTAAATATATTTTTACCATTTACCATTTTACCTTGCTGTGAAGACTTTTTACTCACTTTTGCCCTAGTTGTTCTGGAGCCGATTGCGAGATATCTAGGAGGTCATTTGCCGAGTCACCAGTTACAGGTAAGAGCCAAAACCCTGAGCTCCACTTTCATGTCTTTTATTCTTGTTTTTAACCATTTTTTGGTTTTTTTGAGGGAGGTTTTGTAAAATAAAATTTTCCCTTAGTCAGCACGACTTCCAGGTTTGGAATCGCACTGACCGAGGGTGATTAGCAAGGCCTGTCACGCCGTTAGTGCAACTATTTTTAAAACAAGCGCGCCAGTGCCGTGAATAGGGAAAAACCCTATTTCCTCACAAAAATAGTGTTAAAACTTGAATTTTATGGGCCAAGCATGATTGTTGACTCAAATTAATGGCTCTTGCAGGAAAGAATCACTGAAAATGGTGGATTGAAAAGAATGGGAACATGAGGATGTGGACACCCAGGCACTGAATGATCCAAATTTCCTGGAAGCTTTGAGGGCTTGTAGGCTCCTCAAATTCTTTCTCACACCAGGGATGCGGGCCCAATCTGAGTTGTTTCGGTACCTAATTATTCTTTGGGACATAAATTAGGAAATATTTGTCATTGGTGACCAGGAGCTAGAGTTGGAAACATCAGATATATATTTCATCACTGGACTGTCCCAAAGAGGGGAACTAGTCAACTTGTATGGGTCATGACCAATTGGGGAAAGCATATCCTCATTGCTCACTGAACACTGCCCTGAGGTCCTGAAATCCAAGAGTGGGAAGATTGAGATTTCCATTATTCAGGATCTAACACTAAGAGTGCTTCTGTTGACCATCAACAGAGTGGCAGGGTCCCAGGCAGTACCTGAGACCAACAAGTCGAAGTTCCTATATGTTATCGACAGTTTAACACCTACGATCTTCAACTAGGCATAGGGTATCAAGATAAACATAAATTGCCAGCTGACCAAAGCTAAGGTGAGGAATCTGAAGCAATTTTTCTTTGGATCTATACTTGTGACCTTTTTCTTGGAACGGGTGCCACTATTCCAGTATCAGCTAACTAAGTTAGATCCTCCCATGCCACACGATCCACGGATGGCCCGCTGGAGTCGTTTGATTCCCAAGATCACTGGGGGTCAGAACATGTCATACAGACCTGCATTATTTTCATGGCTACGATGACAGAGGATCGTCGTGGAGCACTAACCATACAATGGCATCGAATTCTGTGGATATTCGAACACGCCCTTACTAGATGGAGAGGATTTTGACGATGAACGTAAAGTATCAAATTTTAATTTTGAGATTTTTAATTGTTTTTGGTATATATGTGCTTATAGCATTTCTATTGTTAATGCAGATGTTGGACTAGAGTGGCCTGCTCGGATGTCCCAATAGCCAGGTTTGTCCCCCACCCGATTGATGTTGTCGCTCCTTATCAGGAGGGGAGTGACAACAAGGAGGAGATTGCGAGGAACCTTGAGGGGTTGACTCTTGGTATCTCGGAGTTTGCTCAGGTAGGAGACATTCCTTGCCAATACCAAAGACACACGGTGGGAGTCTCAGATTGGATCCGCCAATTTTTAACTCGTGTTGCATGAGTTGTATCATCCGACCATGATAACCATGTTGATTAGTTCCTAGGTCCATCATTTACATTTTTGAGGCATGCGTGCCACGAATATATGAGGCCTGCGAGCTGCTGATATTATTTTGGACCCACATATTATTTTTAGGGTTCTGATGTATCAAACACTATCACGATATCTATATCTACATATACATATACATATACATATATATATATACACACACACACACACACACACACACATATATATATATACACACACACATATCTATATATATATATATGTGTGTGTGTGTGTGTTGTATTTTCTTTCTTACTATGGTACATCTGGTTTGTTTTACCTTTTCACATGTTTCGTAAATGTCTATCCAACACATAATGAGCTAATGCATATGTCAATGTATTCATGCACCTATGAATATGATGATATGTAATGTAATCAAAATGTATTTCCAATAGACGAATACGAAGATACATTCTCAATATTTGAGGGTTTCTGATGGAATATTGCCCATTGAGTTAAAGGACAACAAGCTGTGAATCCAAGTTGACAACCAACTCTTTAATGTCAAGACCAATGGCTTCTAACAACAGTTCGATGACCGCACTATATTCAACAATGTTGTTAGTTGTACGACCTAAATAGATATCTTGAAGGTCAATCAACTCACCGTTAGGGTCATAAATAGCCCATGCCATGGATGATAGGTTCTAGGTACTATGGCAAGCACCATTAGCGAAACCGATGTGAGGAGTCGCAAACATATGTAAAGCAAGGAAAACATTGTAAACAAGAAAGTTGTTTGAAACAAACACACCAAACCACACTACACAAAAATGAATGACACAATAATGTACACAACTAACCATGCAGGATGACCTAAGCATAGTACTTCTTGAGAGAATGTGTCGTTGGACTCAGGTAATCAATCAACACAGATGAACACAAGAGTTTTACCATTGACATGACGAGTAAGCATCGACTCAGCCAACAAATAGAGTATAACTCATATAAGGCATTGCCCCCATGCCCCTAGGGCAAGGGAGGGTTACAAGTCAGATGGCAACCCCATTGCAATAGTGGGAAATCAGTGAAAACTCAAGAAGGGAGAAAAATCTTGAATCCATGAAGGGATAAAGGTGCCCTCAGTTGAAAGATCTTGATCATGTCACAATAAACTGACACATCAATAGACAACAGAGAAGAGATCTTTTCAAAAACAGTAGGCATGACCGCCAGACGAGGCAGGAATGAGGAGCGATGATGAGTATTGGTCCAAGGTGGTTCCTTGAGAGACATGACTTCCATGATACCTTCATCAGCAAGGAAGGTCTCGACTAAGGGATCAAGTGATTCCAAAGCGCAAAGCCATGAGGATTGAGAGTACATATTGAGAGAAGTCTTCGAAAAAGAAGAATCAGAGGATGCGAGGCTCGAAGCCGAAACAATTTCCATGTAATTGACTTCGGCGGGACTAAAAGACATAACCTCAGCCCAAGTATCAACAAGATCTAGTGAAGTTATGATCCAAGGATCAGATTTAACCAAGACGATGTTGATAGAGGCAACATGAGGAGGTGGGAGCGAAAAAATTGCATTAAGGCATAATCTTAGAAAAGATTGCCCCCACACTCTCATAGGGAGCAGTAGTGTGCTTGACATACTGAACATTGCCATCTGAGTAGGAAGATGAAAAGAAAGATAGTTGGTCGATAGTGACAATATTCCCTTGATGGGGAAAAAGAATCACGCGAAATAGGGAGGAGGCTACAACATGCATAGGATGGGTCTAGCTCTGGTTGAGTAGAAGGTTGTAATTGAGATTGGCATCCACAATCTCTACCTCAACTTGCACTATCTTTCCTTCCAAAGTAATGGCAAGGTTAGGTAAGACATCGAAGGGTTGCGAATCATGCCCATCGAAAGCTTCCAATGTGTTCGGAGATTGGTTTAAAGCAAGAGAACCAATAGCCTTCCAGCATGTGGTTAACATGATGTAGGTGGAAGCACCTTCATTGATGACAGTCCTATGGATGATCTTATCATTGATGATTGCCTGAATGAGAAAGGCAATCTGATGAGGGAGGCGCGAAACATGGTTCTCTAGATCAAAACATATCAAATTGGAATCGGTGGGATCAATACCCCCGATAGCTGACAACAAAGATTTCTGCTACGATAGGCGGCTTTGGAGCGCCTCAAGAGCCGACATAGCTAACGGCGCCTAAGCCAAATCCTCAACAATATTATAGTGCTGAGCGGCTTGGGCGTTAGGATTGTATGATGATTTCCGCAGCACACCTCGAGAGGGTGGCCATATAGTGGAATTAGGGTTAGGGCGCTCGATATGGAGAGGGCCAGAACTCGGGGTAGAAGAAGAATGGGTGTCTTATTTCTCTTTCCCAGTTGTTGAATTAGGATTTTGATAATCTTTTGATCTAGTAGCCACATTAATAGGCGTACTCATTATGAACACTTAATATCCTGAGGAAGAAGATGATTGGGGTTGGTCTACCATTTGGTTCTCCTGAGATGGAAATGGATCTTTGAGGATAGCAGGGGTCCCTTTGAGCAAGCAACTAACTTCAGATCGTCGAGGACAATACTTAGTGTAGTGATCTTCCTCGCAAATGAGGTACGGATACTTAGGTTTCTGTTGCAAAGATTCGTCAATAGATGATTTGGGAGGACCCTGTTTTTGGGCATCGGCTTTACCCTTGCCTTTGCCTTTCTTCTTAC